>OMKP01027451.1:3109-22795 GCA_900302375.1 Bathygadus melanobranchus
CCCCCCCCAACCAAAACCACCAGATATGATGTGTGCTAGTGCTCAGGCTTGGTGTTCAACCTCGAGGTTTGTGTACACATACTATTGGTGAGATACGGTACAAGTTATTTGGAGAATGCAATATGTACTGGGAAATACACCAGTGGTAAATGTTTTTCTTCCCCCCCTAACCTACACACACACACACACACACACACACATTTCCTGAATTCCAACAGTGGCCCATGGACACAGAACATGGTGGAAATTTACAAGTAGGATTATGGGCAACGTGGAGGCGTGAGTCAAAATAAACCAAGAACAATCTTTTTCTTCCACTGGCGAGGAAAGTACCTTGGTGTAGTGTTTCAGGAATTCACTTCAAACCCCCGTCCAAAGGCTGTTCATTGACCTCATCGCAGGCGTTCTGCTAAATAAACGTGATCGACCGGCGTCTTTACGGTGATCTTCATCAAGACGGGGTTAAAAGTTACCTTGAATAACGACCGAGTGGGTGAGTGAAAGAATGAGGCAGTGGGTGGGGAGGAGGGATGCTGCTTTGGGTCCAAGGGTTGAATTACAAAAACCCCGTTCTCACCTTGTTCCGTAACCCAAAACCTGAAGTTTACGCAGAGAAATGTGACGCTGGCACAAACAGATTATGCCCCATTCTGTTACCACAAGCCACATGCTGGCAGCGCTCAGTAACACATGCTTTACTGTGCTTTACTTGAAGCCAGAGAGCATCAGCATGTCTCACCACTTCCCGCCACTAAACAAGAGAAGCAATTACACAAAACCAGCATGATGTGGGACCCGAGTCATTTACAACCATGATGGATATTAAAACCGAGGCCTAATCTCAGAAAAAGACCAAGTTATTCAAGCCTGCTCCTCCCTCACGGGCTGTCAGCTGGTTAAAATATAACAATCCATATTGGGTTTCGCTACAGTCTATTGTGTGTTGAGATTGGTATCTTCGAAGACACAGGAGTAATCCTAGCTAGGGAATTAGCAACGCTCATATAGCCCAGAGGGCCGCGAGGAATTGGAGAGGTCAACCTGGGGTCAAGCCACGAGAGGCCCCTGTGAAATTGTCATTCATCAGTTTTATTGTGGGCCTTAGCCTCCACTTGTCATCCGTTTTTGGCCTTGGTCTTGGTGAAGCGATTCCCTGTCTTTGTGTGGCCACAGCGATTGGATCTCGGCCCAGCCAGAAAGCCACAGAATGACTCGGAGCTCCGTTAATTCCTACTCTCATTTTGTGGACAGGTCTTACTCCTTGGATAGTCCTCAGGGATTGAAGGCCCCTGTAAATCACCGAGACCATTCATCACTGTAGAGTAATGGTATCAGTCGCAATTCTGAGAACTCCTGAAGGTTGAATTCTACTTATGTGTCGAGGAGCCGCCATAGGTGCTTATGTCACCGCCTTGGCCCACAGAGGCCGAGGTTACAAGTGCTTCCCTCCAAAAATGAAACTATATGCCAGGACAACGGATGCTATGTTTTCCCTGCTACATTCTCCGGTTTATTTATGAAAGACCCGTAGAGGAGGCTCGCGTATATGTTTTGTTTGGACGACGCATCATTCTCACATTATAAAGATCGCGGGATGTCACTGAATTAGTCACTTTGGCACTCCGGTCAGAATCACAGATGCTCCAGGTGAAACACTTCTGAACCCCAACCAGGTGAATAATGTAGCCGTGGAGATAAGATGGTCCTCTGGGTGGCTTTATGGCCTGCAAAACTCTGAGATTCCAGCTGCTGTTTTGTTTCAATCTCTCGCAATTAGGGCAATAATAACACGTTTGTCCGAGATTTAAGTGATGTTTGAGTTTGGTGAAATCCAACATCATGTCCAAAGGGCTAGCTATAAAATCTTTTTTGAATTTCGGTTTCAAGGGTTGTTTTTCTTTTGCCTGGGAGGCAGGCGAAGTCCATCCAAATTCACATTTCTTCACTGACGTTCTGAAATAAATGATTTGGATCTTTAACTGGAAGCTTGCCTACCTTTCGCTGAAACACATCCAAGGTTTTACTCAACCGCTTGGAGTGTGGATAAATCACAGGTGACCTAGAAATCTTCAATCTGTCTTCGAAGACCCCGCACTTGAAAATGTGGTACCAAATTCAAATGTGATGGTGACAAAGCAAGCAGCTGGTTCAATGTATCTGTTTGATGACATTGATTTGTCAATGATTGATTGATTTGCCAATCAATGCAATCATTGACAAATCAATGACACCTACCAAACTCCAAACACCCATAATGATGAGACATATGCAGTTACATACAAATAATATATTATACTAAAATAACAGGCTGAAATAATAAATAGTACATTCCCATTTCCTTCTTGGCGGTTTCACTTTCTCCCCCCACTAACCTTAATAATCTGGTTGTATCATAAACTACTGCCAAAGTGTTGCGTCCATGTGTGTGTGTGTGTGTGTGTGTGTGTGTGTGTGTGTTTATGTGTGTGTGCATTGAACCTTCATGACTTGTATACATTCATATTAATTTTACAGCCTCCAGTGTGAAATCAGTCTGCAGATCTGCCCATGTTCTGTAACGTAATCATTCTTTACAAAGAAAAGAAATACGCCACGATTTTCAGGTCCCAACTCCGTAAATCGAGTTTTTGCGATTTATTTATTCAGGTTGAGTAAGGCCGTCCAGAGCAACAAGGGAAATACTATCTGAACCAAATGCAAAATAAACGTCAAATTCTCGGAAAAGTAGGCACCAAGGGAGGTCCGTGTGATTTAATTTCCTGTCAAACCTCCGTGCTTTGGGATTAAACGTGATATTTTGCAAAGATTCTCAACAGTAGGAAACAAGCGAAAGACACCAAAAAGTCCAAAGAGAGAGACACACAGACACACACAAACACACACACCATCCCATTAAGACAACAATGGGATTGAAACCTATCAGTGTCTCTCGTTCCCGAGGTGGGAAGCGGTGCAGATGGATTATTGTTGGATGCTGTTTGCCGTGTTTGATGTTTTTTTCACCGGTGTTTGGATATGCGGTGACCATGCGGAGAGCTCTCATGATGTTTCTTCAGCTTCCTGCGCCGAACGCGCCCATGAAAACCACCTCACGGGAAAATCCAGTAACACACCTCCAAAGTGCTTTCATCTTCTTATTGGCCCTTGCTCACGTCCTCGTTCCCCATTAGGTCATACGTGTTCTCGTGGCACCTTGTCGCTCCTCTCCTCGTTTTAACTTTTTCATAACTTCCATGAAAGTAGAAGAACTGAGAAGTGCAAAATAAATACATATTTTATCGTGTCGTTATGCTGGGGGGGTCGGGGAGGAGGAGGTAGGAAGGGACGGAGGGGGTCGCCGTGGCGATAGAAGCCTTTGTGAATCACCTCACATCATCCTCGCACGGGGAGGATGATGTCATCCCCCCGACCCCCTGCGCCAGGCGATGATGTGAGGCACTCTAAGCCTCCATTATGGGATGGAAGGGCTGTGTTTAAAGTTGCATGGACCCTGGCTTTCTGGTCCCCTGTATGTGGAGCTGTGGTCGGTTGGTTGGTTCCCCCCCATGGTTCTAATGGCCCTCTCTCTCTCTCTGTTCTCTCTCTCTCTCACTCTCTCTCCCCTCTCTGTCTCTCTCTCCCGCTGTTCTCTCTCTCTCTCTCTGCCTCTCTGTCTGTCTCTCCCTCTGTTCTCTCTCCCTCTCTGTCTCTCTGTTCGCTCCCTCTTTCTCTCTCCCTCTGCCCTCTGTTTCACTCTGTCATTGCCTCTCTCTCTCTCTCTCTCTCTCCCTCTCCCTCTCTAGCTGGAGCTGTGTTCCCGTGCCAGATGGTTCTCGCTCTGATTTAGGTGTCATGCTGTGGAAGCTGAAAGAATATGAATATTTCACTGCAAAGTGAAATGTGTGTGTGTGCATCTGAACATGTGCGTTTGTGTGCCTGTCTGAGTACGTCAGTGAGTTTGTGTTTGAGTGTGCTTTTATGTGTGTATCTGAGTATGCAAGTGCATGTTTGTGTGTGTGTGTGTCTCTCTCTCTCTCTCTCTGCTTGTGTGTATGTGTGTGTGTGTAGACATACAGCACAATAGAGAAGTTTTGTATCATTTTTTGCAAGCATGTATGCATGCGTTAATGTCTGAGCATCAGTGTGTGTCTGTGTGTGTTTGAGGCCAGTGTGTTTGTGTGTGTGTGTGTGTGTCTGAATGTGATTCTAATTCTTCATCCTATGCTCTTGTGTGTGAAGGTGTGCGCGTTTATATCTGAGAGTATGTGTGTGTGGTGTGTGTGTGTGTGTGTGCGCATGTGTGCCTGCGCCTGTGTGTGTGCACTTCTAAGCAGCGAACATGAAAAAGCTGCCGTATTTCTCCAAGACGACACCTGTCCCACTGGGAGGACACCCTACACCTCCGGTAACCCCGGCACTGTGCTCCATTCTGTCAGGCTGGCCCTCGCACCGGCACTCTCACCACTAGCTAGCTCCCTGGCGGGGTCAAGGGTCACGTCAAATAGCCGGCTTGTGTTTAGGGGCAACGCCTGGGCTCCTTGACAGCAGCTGTGTTTACACCCCAGTTTGGGTTGGTCCTGGGGGGGAGGAGCTCCCCGTGAGGCCCTCTGCTTTCATCTCACCCCTATGCCTGCTCGCTCCACGGCACCAAGCACCTTGCATTGAAAGATTTAACGCGGTGCACAGCCCCGCTAGACGATACACTCGATGAGTAACGTTTTATGCTCAGGTTTCCGGGAAGAAGAAAGAAGAAAAAGAAAACCTGACTGCCGGGACTCGCTGATGTGGCGTGACTGATGTCGGCTTCCACAAAAACAGTGTCCGCAAAACAAATGTGTTGCTGTATTGGTAAATGGAGTGCATTTATATAGCGCTTTTATCCAAAGCACTTTACAATTGCCTCACATTCACCCATTCATACACACATTCATACAACGACGGCGGTGTCAACCATGCAAGGCAACAACCGGCTTGTGGGGAGCAGTTAGGGTTGGGTGTCTTGCTCAGGGACACCTCGACACTTAGCTAGGGTGAGCCGGGGATCGAACCTGCAACCTTCCGGTTGCCAGCCTACCGCTCTACCTCCTGAGCTACTGCTGGCCACGATATGACTATTGTTTTGGAAATAAAAACAGCACAGATACATCATTGGTTACATTTCAATTTCTGTACTGCATTGTGGTGTAGGCCAACCAAATCCTTTAATAAGCGTCTCCATCCAGCCATCCCTGTAATGAGTCCTCATGAGAAGAAATTTGAGGCTTGTTTGTGCGTGTGTGCATGTGTATAAGCGTGTGTATCTGTGTGTTTGCGTGGGTGTGACATATTTAATGGTCACGATTGCGTGTCCACTTGTTTTAACTTTTAATGCCGAACATGATGATGAGAAATACGTCTTTAAACTTTCAACTCTTTAAACTTTAAACTCACCAGCGTGCTGCTGCTGCTGCTGCTGCTGCTGCTGCAAGAGAGAGAGAGAGAGAGAGAGAGAGAGAGAGAGAGAGAGAGAGGCCTTCTCTTAGTAGAAACCCTGGAGATGAATGTCCGTCTCACCACAACGCCGTTCAGTGCTGGAGGAGTGAGAGGAGTAAAGAAGGGCCGTTGCGTTGTATGTAAAGCCTGGTCAGGTTTTTTAATAAGGAGCGGGAAAGCAACAGTGTAACCCTTTCTCTAACGCCCCAGTCAAACCCCTTGTCACATATTTATCAAATCCGGCAAATACTCATCACACCCAGAAGACCACTGAAATTTCCCTTTGGGGATCAATAAAGTACATATATCTATCTATCTATCTATCTCTCTGTCTGTCTACATGTGCTTTAAGTTTAGAGGGTGCTCAGCCCTAAGCCTTGTGTGTGTGTGTGTGTGTGTGTGTGTGTGTGTGTGTGCGTGTGTGCGTGTGTGTGACTAGACATGATTGTGCTGTGGCATAGCAATACAAGAGGCATTGAGTGATGGCCGATACGGTTTATGTTGAAGGAAAATATTAAAACAATACGATGTCAGTGGAATGGCAACACCAATTCATATCAGAGGTGGACAAATGAGAGACGAGGAGGCCGTGGATGAGAGCCACCATGTGGAATGAATAAGTCACTCCAAAACAACATTGCATGGCTCCACTATGTCTGTATGCTTGTCTGTCTGTCTGTCCGTCTGCTTGTCTGTCTGTCCATTGATGGATCTAGTGATCTGACTGCCTGTCTTATCTACCGATATGGTTGTCTGTCTGTCTATATCTATCTATTTATCCATCTGTATCTCAGATATTTCTAATATACATGGTTAAAATGGTTCCATCATCCCCTTAAGCCACGCCCCCTCACTCATCCCATGCCCACACTACCCCCACTAAGTCCTCGATCTACCCCACAAAGTGCATTTTTCTTTTCAAACCGTTATCAGTGATACAAGTGCCTCATTCATTGACAAGGGGGCAGCTGTTAACTGATTGGCTGACAGGGGCCAGCTGTTGCCTGATTGGCTGACAGATGCCAGCTGTTGCCTGATTGGCTGACAGGGGCCAGCTGTTCTCTGATTGGCTGACAGGGGCGCAGTTGTTTCCTGACTGGCTGACAGGGGCCAGCTGTTTCCTGATTGGCTAACAAGGGCCCAGCTTTTTCCTGATTGGCTGACAGGGGGGCTGCAGGTGCATGATTGGCTGACAGGGGCTCAGCTGGTGACTGATTGGCTGACAGGGGCCCAGCTGGTGACTTGGTTATGCCATTGTGTGTCCAGCTGTGGAAGATGAGGAAGAAAAGGTGACAAAAGCATTTGTCCCCATGCCCTGGAGCTCTAGAAAAAACCAGCGCTCTTCCCTACCTCCTGGTAACAATCACCACAGTCATCATCATCATCATCATCATCATCATCATCATCTTCAGCTGTATTTGGCTAAGATGGTCCTGGATAGGCCCGGCCTGTCAAACACTCACATCAAACATATGATCTCATGTTCTAGGCACTTTGTTGCCTAGGTGACATGTGGTGTGTGTGTGTGTGTATGTGTGTGTGTGTGCGTGTGTGTGGGCACGTGAGTGAGCATGCATGCAAGATCTGGACAGATCTTAAAAGATCTTGTGCAGCCCTTGAAAAGCCCCGGCCTGATTTCCCCGCTGTTGGTCCATATGTGGAAATCTATCTTGAGTTCAAATCTGTCTCGAGTTACGGAACAAATTGCAAAGCCTAAGAAGAAGCCCCAGTGGCTAGCTTGCCCATTTAACTTCAGTGTTGGCAGGTACGACTGTTGCTTAATACGCCTTTAAGAAACATCTATTATTCTCTATTTTCACACTTTTTGGTTCGATTCAGAGTATAATAAACAAGGGCCATTTTTCTAAATGATTACCATTCGTTTATTCTATGTGGGGTGATTGACGGGCAGTCGCGGAAACAGGGGAAAAAACGCTCCGTGCTTGTCCTCGTAATAAAGGAAACAACTACAGAAACAGGAGATAATGACCGAATCATTCCTTTTTCCCCACCCCGGCGGAATGGGCCGCTTATTTTATAATAGAGAAAACTTCTCGGCTCTGAGTAAAATATGAATCTGCGCGCACCTTTAGCCTTTTACTTAGTGGACTGGATAATTGAATTGTGGTTCGTGGTTTAAATCACTAGAGATTTATAGAAGTGGGCAATTGGTGTGTGAAGTGTTCCAGTGTCCCAGAGATACTTAAAATGAAGTGGGATCAGTGGGCAACCGTACAATGCTCGCATAAAAAAATGATCATTTGAGAGCAGCTTTCATCGAACTCTCTCCCCCCCCCGGCGTCTATTTTAACAAATGCTGAATCAGACGAGTCGATGGCACAGCCGCTACGATGCGGTTCCCAGTTTGCCTCTTATTCCTGGCTTGTGCGTTCACATGTCTGCGTGTGTGCGCGTGCGCATGTGTGTCATTCCTCCTTACCTCTAACTTAAGGACAGACTCGGCTCAGTTAGTGAAGAGCTCCCAAAAGGCATGTAGGAGGAGGTTGGGACCGATTGAATACTCCTACGGTCTGCTTGGTTGCATGGAATATCCAGGATACAAAAAAACACAGAATAAGCCAGAACAGAATAAGCTGACCTAGACCTGACCTGACCTGACCAGACCCGGACGAGACAAAAACCAGGCCGAGACCAGGCCAAAGAGGCAGACCTATCCAGAGCTAGACTAGACCAAGACCACACCAGAGAGGCAGGCCCAACCAGACCAGACCAGAAAGGAAGAAGCAGACCAAGACCAGACCAAAACCAGCAGACCAAACCAGACCAGACCAGAAGAAGCAGGTAAAGAAAGGGGATGAGAGAATGGACGTTTCTTAACGATACTTAGCTCTACTTCAGTACACAATATCTGCTTACTGCCCTCCCATACACCCAGACACATATTACACCAACAGTGCTTACTCAGAATGTCAATGTCCAGCAATTTTTGCCATGTTTTCTATCAACAAAATCCCAAGTCCCAGCAACACTAAACCATTCTAGAGTCTAAATGAAGTATTGCAACGGACACTGTTGTACGCCAAATTCTGATTGTTAATGGTTGGAAAGTATTTCCCAAAGTCGTAAATCCACCTTCTTCTTTTTTTTTGTTGTTGCACATGTTACACTTTCCAAAACATAATTCATGAACCGAGAGGGAATTGAATAAGTATTGTTACGGTGGGAGAGTTTACATTTGGGCTGAGAAGCAACACGGCAAATGTGTTTTTAACAAGCCTCTAACAGCTTGGTATCGGCCAGAAAAGGGCCTTCGCCATCGCAAGTCCCATGACCTGAAGTTACAGAACGGGTTCGCCGGGTCTCTCAGGGAATCGATGCTGTAAGTGGGGGAACTGCGCTGATGCATTTTGACAACATTCATTGGGAATGTGAAAACAGTCCTTCCGAGAAAATGAAAAATCGAATCGGATTGCGGTCCGTTTTTTTTTTGCCATGTGAAAGGAACGCATACGTTTTGAAATTGTCATTTGGCCTCCGACTCGGACCCGTATGTGTTCTTAATCTAACCCTGATGTTTATTTTTTGAAACACTCAAAGGATGTTTTTAGCAGGTCTCCACGAACCCCTGAACCCCCAGATGTGGGAAAGAAGGTGTTCAAGTCCGACGCTATGTGTTTATTTGCTGCGCTACACTTCGCTGTCTCTTAACCCTTACCTTTTCAATTTCATTGTACTGCATTTTTGCATATTGTATTGTATATTATATTGTATATTTGTAAACCAAATTCTGGTGCAATTGTGAATTGTTCATGGTCCCTGACAAATAAACAAACAATAAACCAAGCTAAAAACATGCATATGAGTAAAATGGACTGCTAGCAGAAAAGGTATCTTTGAGGCATTTTACTAGGCGGTTACTAGACAAGTAATATATGTGAGCAGGATACAAAAAAAAACATTTTTGGTTGTTTCATTTGGGATGTGGACAGTAAGAAAAACACTCCACTGGCCTTCTTCAACATTGATTAAAACGTAGTAAAATATAATTATTGAAATAACTTCAAACAAGGCATAAAAGCTGAAAGGTAAGCTAAGAGTTGGCATTCGGCCGGCTCCATAAAAACAGAGCTGAATCCTTAAGGTACACTTTGAAGCACAAATACAGAAGTAAAAGTCCTTGTTTTTATATCTAATGGACTCTGACATCTTAAAGGCATTTACTGGTATGTGCATGACACATGTTTCAAGGAACTGAGTTGCGAGTAGGTAAAAAAAACGAAGAGGTAAAGTAGGATGTAAAGACTTGACACCACACCCTTGGCAGACTTTGAAAGGCTGTAGATTAAAGACCATTGGGTGTGTCTCCCCTAATAGAGTCTATTGATCAATTGTGTTTGCCCAGAGTCTTTCATATTCTATGAATTGGAACCAGCTGCACAGAGTGTCCCCACTGCCAACAAATCTATACAAAGACGTGCGTATGAGAGAGGGGTCTACTTTTCTGCGTGCGGCCAGCCTTCTCAAGCCTCTTTCATTAAAGGAAGCTAGGTCTCTTTTTGTGATAGTCTTCCAAGATAAATTTCATAATTTAGCCCAATTTTTGTATCACTTTAACTTTTCAGTTTTCAGCTCCAGAATAACAGGTCTACCTGTAGGCCTCGTGCTATATTACACCATTACTACACACACACACACACACACACAGTATTGCACTATTTAACACTATACTGCACTACACCACATACCACAACATAACTTCATGCAATGCTATACTGAATCTGATACTTGACTAAATGGCTATATTATACTTTACTACACTACACTATACTGGATGAAATCATCTGATAAAATATTAAACGGCTATACAATACTATGCTACACTATACTACATTATGTAGCAGAGGTTCTAGTAGTCAATCTTAGTATATCATGGGACTAAGCCCATCCTGTATGAGCAGACCCTGACCCAGTACACCACAGGGCCTCACCAGTCAGTCATGGTTCTGAAGTCCAAGGTTGGCCTCTTCCAGGAACGCTACGATGTGGAACAAGCTTCGTCTCTTCAGAAGAAGTCAACATTTTTGCGGCTAGCCGAGACCGAATAAGTTCTTTGCGCTTGTTTTATACTCAATGCAGTTTCGGTTTGATCACCGAATGTCCTTTATGGAGATGGGGAATCGGAATTCAGATGGCGGAAATGAAGCAAAATAAATCACAGCGGCCTTGAATTTCTGGCCAATCACACGCAATGTTCGAATTGCCGCCACCTGCGGAGATTTGAGCCAGTGGGGTATGAATGCGTTTGTTGGTTTTCTCCACATCATTTTGTTCTTGCGACCTCGCCAAACTCCTTCTCCACAAGAAGTAATCTGAATGCTTTATAAGAGAGAGAGAGAGACACGTACCCCCCACTGGACCCCCGTGTCTGATCCACAATACCAACCGTCAGCACCAGAGATCCAGCCAATGGAGCCGGCTCTGGGTCTCGACCTTGTCTTTCTGTCTGTTTAGACGTGGAGAGAGAGAGAGAGAGAGAGAACGCCTCAGCTCCTCACTCAGAAAAGACCCGTCAGAGATCACTCCCGCCATTGTTATGACGGATTTACTGCCTTGGCAGGTCCCAACCTGGCCCTCAAATATATGGAGTTAGAGTTGAGAGCGGGAGAGAAAGAGAGAGAGAGAGAGAGAGAAAGAAAGAGAGAAAACGGCAGTTGACTTCAAAGCTATGGGGCAAATTAAATATCAGATTTATTTTTTTGGCACTTGAGGGAATTGCTGAGTCGTGTGGCTCGGGGGTAGGATCCCATGACTGCCAATGAGACCATGAAGACAAACAGCAGAGCAAAGGACAGGCTGGAATATTAACGCTTCCTTAGTCAGGGCTTTCTGTGAGAACTGAACGTAAGGGCCGATCATTTCTCTTTTTTGATGCCTTGGAAGACGAAAACACAAACCAGACTAATCCATAAATGTGTGTTGTTTTTTAATTATAAAAAACGTCATTGGCAATATAAAACTGGCGTCAGGTGAAAATCATTTTTCCAAAGGAATGAAAGAGAGAGAGAAAGATGGATGGATAATATGCTACATCCTGTCAGTGGATACATTTAGGCAAAAAAGATGTACATTATGCTGCCATAGTGGAATGAAAAGCAATATAAACCAGATATTGTCAATATAAATCTTTTCTCATTTCTTTAACTCTCACCATTCAAGAAAGGTTCATCTAATCAGTTTCAATCATAGACGGTATAAAATAGTTTCAACATCACATTTTGCTTCAATTGCTATGCTAATCTAAGATTGAATTTGGAAATTTCCAACTTTATCCACAAACTGTTTTAGTAGAGTTGCCAAACATATTGAGAGAGAAAAAAAACCCAATTATTAACTGTAACTAGCAGGGATTGCTGATTCTTAAAGAGAGGTCCCAATCTAAGAGAGAGAGAGAGACAGAGACATAGAGGAAGGGGATGAGAGAGGGTGTAATCACATGCAGAGAAAGAGCGAGAGAGAGAGAGAGAGCACGATAACTCACCCATATAGGGCGAGCAATGGCAAGAGAGAACATAAACACATCTAGAGAGAGAGAGAGAGAGACAGACAGACGGAGAGAGGGAGCGCCAGTCTAGGACACCGAGATGAGATGCTGAGATTTACACACAAAAAAAACATTGAAGATTTAAGGGGCCAAACAACAACAGACGCTCCGGTGTCTAAATGAGGCTGAGAGACGCACGCCAAAGAATGAGAAGAATGCTGATGAGGCAGATTATATGGTGGTTAAGTAGAGAGAGAGATGTCCACCCCTGGAGGAGAAAATGAAAGCCATTCATTGGTTAACTACAAGGCCATGGCTCAAATAACCTATGCCAAACTGACAAATCCTGAAAGCAAGAAAGAAGAAAGGAAAAAAAAAAAATCCAGAGGCAATTATAGAAGAAGCCAACTCTGGGTAAATTGACCTTCAGAAATATGGAACAAGTTGGGTATTTTTTTTTTGTGGAGGAGACTGTGTGGTGTGTTCACACTGCCGTCCAAAGTCACCCTGACTTTGACTGAACGGATCGGTTTGTGAAAAAAAAGATGAAAATGTACAAGAAGAAGGTTACTGGGCAACGTAACAGGAGAGGGATGATGTGAGTATGAAAGTATTCGGCTGGGAGAGATATTGTCTTGCAGGAGGTACGTTCAGTCAAGATTATCGGCCCGGCTAAATCGCTAATGACTAAAACAGGCCCGGGTCGCTTAAAGATTTTCTGAAGACCCTGGTTCTTCCCTTGAATTCAACCCAAAATAAATCACAGTATTGCTCAGAAATATGTTAAACGTGTTCGTTTAAATGCTGTCCTTTACATACGATTAGCATACCGAGTTCTGCTAATTCCATTACCATACCAACTTCTGCTGTGACCATTACTAGACCAACTTCTGCTAATACTGTTACTATACCAACATCTGCAAACTGTAACCTTAACCAGCACATCCAGGTGTGAATGGGAAAAGCCAAGTAAACACTGTACATTCATAATTAATACCGGGTTCCCCCAGGCAGTGCTTGAAATGGAATGAAAACGGTGCCAGGACTCTAAAACAGCGTCGGCATGGCTTCCATGAGTAAGGGCTGGTTTGCTTGGGTGAATGACCAACCGGTACGGTGAAACTACTAGTTGATTATTTCCATTATTATTTGTTTTTCTCTCTATGCAAAAAAAAGCAACACACAAACATTTCTAATAAAAAGGTAAATGTATTCTTTCCATTTTTAATTATGCTCTCTCAGCTTGCTCCTTGCCGCAGACAGACATTTCTGACACACACACACACACACACACACTAACCCTTTACATTTAGCATTTGGCACTTTTGTCCAAAGCGACAAAAGTACATTTGTCGAAAGAGTGAAACAACAATATATCACTGATGGTACTGTAAGATTTGAAGAGCACAAGTTTCAAGCATTCATAATTTCTAGATTGACCCCTTGATGCTAACCAGCAACATAGACACACACACACACACACACACACACACACAGCTCCAGTGTATTTTAATTGACGTAACCTAAATAATGTTATTAGAATAATTTTCGGCCGCTGACAACAGCTTTCTTTTAGTGTTCTAAGCCATGCGTCCAAACAAGACATTGTCTTTGACATTCTTCTCGAATAATACAGGTGAGAGTCTGAGCGGGGACAACGAGGACATCTGCGTATATGATATAATAAGCTGGAATGTCACTAGGTTTTTTTGTGAACTACAGATCGAGTGTTTCAGATGGGATTACAGTTGCACCGTGGCAGCTCTGGGCTTCCGTAGCTCTGGGCTTCTGTAGAATCCATCTTGCCAGGCTTCAAGTTATCCGCTTGTGGCAGAACCAGAACAGTGTCCTATGAGGAACTATTGGCAGCTACGGGCGTGTTGATAGACAGATCAGTTCATCCAATCACCTGAAAGTGCCAGCCCTTTTACTAACAGTTTCAAAGGACTACTTCCCAGATGGTTCTGGCGGTACACAGTAATAAACAACGATACACAGGTAGACAAAAATCTGTGTCGGTGCCGGTGCTCCATTCCGGTGAGCACTAGAGTTTTGCGGAAAACTCTGCAAATCCAAAGGAAAAAACGATGTGAAGGAACCCATGAGAGGGATCCTCCTTCCAGGGACGGTTAGGAGTGCAGCAGGGGCCGAATAATAACCCAAACAGCTTTCTGTTTGGGTTCTAAAATCTGAGTGAAGGTGAAGCTCTGAGGACCGCTAGAATGTGCACAAGGAAAAACCGTCCAACCTGTAGTGCACGGCTCCAGCCTTTTCATGCCGTGAGCCACCTGGGGAGGTACTTTTGACCAAATACTGTGTGTAGTAAAATAAGCAATACACTCTCATTACCTGACATTACATGAAACAGACAAGCATATAGGCATGCAGATATATTTTAGATGAATCCATTTAGGCCCTCTCACGATCCACTTGGTCCACTGCTGTGACCCTCTTATGCATCACGGCCCACAGTTTGATTCTGAACTGGTCTAGCCTCAGGACCCCATGTGTCATTAGCCATTCCTTCACGACCTTCACAATGCCTTCATGTACTGTTAAAAACATTGAGCAAACAAAAAGCTGCAACAATTAGGGCTAAACTAATAGTCAGACATTGAAACATGAATTAACATTGAAACATGAGTTATTCATGGACTTCTGTCTGAAGATTAAGTTTGGGCATATGCTCTGCGACCCACCCAGAATGCCCTCTGGTGGGTTGCGACCCACCAGTTGAGAAGCACTGCTCTAGAGGATGGAGCTCAGAGAAAACTGACATCACAGATACCAGAGACGGCTGTGATGGAAATATGCAAATATGTAGCTATCTCAAACTGGCGTCAAACTGTTTTCCATAAACGGGAAGATGTTCTCAGAGAATAAAACTTATAAAAAAGGGAAAAAAACTCAACTTTTCAACCCTTCTTTCAAAGTTTGAGAGCTTGATTTCCTGGCTCTGAACAAGAACCGAAACTGGCTGGGTAGAAACCAAATCCACGTTTATTTTACCCTGAGTATTAGAGAAGGATTGTTTGTGCGTTTGCGTGCTGGGAGCTTTGTGGCTTCTCTCAGGGGCAGACTGTGAAGCTCACATCTCAACGAGGAAAAAGACTCATAAATTACCCAGCAGGCCTAGGCTTAACGCGGCTCTGTGCCTGTTTCCATTGAGATGCTGTGCGGTTTTATTGCTTATCTATTCCTTGCCCGTAGCAAACATTTTCCCAATAATATGTTCATGGTCGGTCGCGTGGTTCCTTTCCCTTCTTGATCCCGCATCTGAAGGCCGCGTTTAGGCGAGGTCGGAGAGAGACAAAGCTTTTTTTTACTCTTCTAGCTGATTTACACTTTAGCATGGCAGTAATTGTCAAAATAATGCCAGATGTATTTTTCCACGGGGAGCAATATTGCTACAAGGCTATAAAGTGGGCTGAGTGTGTGTGTGTGTGTATGTGTGTGTGTGTGTGTATGTATGTGTGTGTGTGTGTGTGTGTGTGTGTGTGTGTTTGTGTGTCCTTGCGCGTGTGTGATGTTGAATATGTCATTCTTATTCGTATTCATAATCTGCCGCTGGCTTGTTGCTACGTACCGCATTTCCTTGCAGCATTGATTGATTATGTGTGAGCGTAACGACAATATTAACCAAAGAAACATGAAGCCATTTGATAATACTGTTCTCTGAACCATGTCAAGACTTTAATAAGCTATCCGACGAACGTCGCTTTGCTCTGAGAAACACCTACGCCGATAGACAAAACCTTAGGGTAAAGTAGGGCCTACATAACATTTCCTTTATGTGTTTATTTGTTGGACGGAAACAAAGTCCGTCCAAAAGTCAGAGGAACATAACGCCCTGAAACAGCGTAGACGTACGGTACATCTGTGTACGGTCTGTGTATCTGCACGATGCGTGGCCCTGTGTCTGTTCAGTGCACAGTAACAAACAAAGTCCTAAGGTTCACGGCAGCTACAGCTCACACAATCCACTACATTCTAAGTCCCGGAAACGTCTGGAACATTTTGGGGACTTTTATTTTTTTATATATTTTTTTCGTGCCATGACTTTATAGTTCATGATCTGAACTCCGCCTTTATTAATTGGTCACAGACACTCCGAAAACAAATCCAGCTCGTAGTGTATGCGCCGCTCGCAGACACCCAGGCACGCGGTTATGTAAAAGCAAATGTCATTTTGAATTCTGTATCCACTCTGAAAACCCAAACACGTTCTGATTCATCCCCTCAAGGCTCTTGTTTCCAAAAAGGTGTGTTCATCAAAGAAAAACAGCGCCGCGCCACCACCACAACATTGATTTTAATTCAACTCGCATGACTATGATTTACATTTATGTTTTTTTACACAAACTCTTAAGAGCCCCCTCCCGGCAGGCAGATCCCCCCTTTAATAGCGTTCGCCCTTTTTTAATTTTTTTGAAAACATTTTCAGACACATAAAAAATAAAAAAAATGAAACACTCTGAGCTTCGACGCTAACTTTAATATGTCAATGAAAAGAGGGTGTGGCGCGACACGGAGGTGGAGGCCACGGGAAGTGGAAACTCGCCGGACCGTGCGCACTTGGCGGGGGCCGGGCGTCCGAGACCCGGGGCAGGATCAATGGGGACCGTGCGCCCGGGCAGAGGAAACATAATCGCGAGGCTCTTTTTAGAGATTGGCCCTGGGCTTTATGATTGACGGTAGGCTAACCTCGGGAGAGAGAGCGCTACGGCGGGGATTTGGCCAGTCAAAACACCAGCCTGTGATTATGGAGAAAATGGGAGCGAGCGAGAGGAAGGGAAAAAAGGAGGATATAGAGCGAGCCATATAGTTAGAGGAAATAAAACGTCTGTACATTTATTGTAACAAGAGAGGCCCCGTTTGAACGCACGTTTCTCTTCTCTTTTCCTTCTGTTAGTTGTTGTTTTTTTGTTGTTTTTTTAAAGAAACCTGTCTGCTTATGTGGCTCTTCAAGCTGTTTTCCGCTGGAGAGCAGGAGGACAGGAGCGTCTTCTCCTGGAACACGGAGCGAGCGGCACGGTTCCTGAGAACCAAGAACGCTGTCGGAACACGCAGCGCTCGCATCCACCAGCCGTCGTGCGGTTGGAAGACATGTGTTCACACAAGGAGCAGTTGTAGGGTTTGATTTTGGACCTGTGTGAAATGCTTTTCGCCCGCATTAACAACTGTTCTTTTTCTGGTCAAAGAGCCAACACTTAATTACACATTACAGCGACGCTCTGTGTGTGTGTGTGTGTGTGTGTGTGTGTGTGTGTGTGTGTGCAACAAAGTGGAATCCTCATTGCCTCATCCCTTCAGGTGAAGCCGTATCCAGGCAGAATATCTGTCTCGATACGCTCTCTCTTAAAGACCTCCGTCCAGGTGTGGACACCCCACAGGTTAATGGCACCGTAAGAATGATCCATGCCGACCCTATAAAAGCATGACGTTCCTCTTCAGCTCAGCCAACTCTCCGTTGTGGGAGGGGCTCAATCATTTTTTTTGCCACGGTGTTCGCTGTGAATCCGCTGCCCGAGAGAGACAGAGAGAAATCTTATCAATATAATACCTTGTGTAGTTATTATTCTTTGAACGCTGTAATAAACGGGTCATTGAATGCCCTCATCTCAAATGTAGCTAACATTTTTTTGTTTTGGTTGTATATACAGCTGTTTCTGTGTCCTGGGATGTCGTCAGGTAAATCACAAGCTAAGAGTCGCGTGAATCATAATGTTTTGCTACAATTAGGCGCCGTTTTGCTCACAGAGGAAGACATTTTCAATGTTAATAGTCCAACGTACTCCTGTGCCTGATTATCATTATTAAGATAAATACACCCTAGATGTAGCACTACAGCTATATTTAAAGGTAGTTAAGACTTCAAATTCTAAACAGCTTGGAGTACATGATGATGATGACGATGATGACGATGACGATGATGATGATGATGATGATGATGATGATGATGATGATGGGGATGATGTTGTTATCCCTATTGTTTGTCGGCACGCTGTGTTTATTATTTGTTGTGTTTCATTTGTCGGTGTTTTTGTCGTGCAAAACACATTTTACTACACGCAGGTTTGTGTTGTTTGACGCACAACATTGATTTCATTGATTGGTTGTATGAAAGGATTGTTCTCAGCCTCGCTGGTACGTCGGAAAGCATAGCATACAAGATAGGCTACTAGGTTACTATTATTTTGGTATGGACGTGTACACACGCAACACTGGCTTTACTTGCTCCTCAGACTTCCCCGGCTGTAACCGTTGACAACGTACGCCTGGAGAAAACGCACACACCCCAGTGCACACACACGCCCAAACTCATTCACTCCTCATTCTTTACTGTCGTCACTGCCCATATCGATATCAGTGATAACAGTAGCACTTTACAATGAGGTCACGTCAATTAAGCATTAATTAACATTAGTTAACGCAGTACTAAGCATGAACTAACAGTGAATTACCAGTTAAATAATGGTCTAGTCATCATTTACTAATTACTAACTAACTAGTTATTCCTGTTTACTAATGTTAACTAAGGTAATGGTGTTCATGTTAACTAAGGTATTCATTTAGACATTATTTAATAGGGTTAACTGTAGCCCTAACCCGCTGCCCCCTTAACCATAACCCTAACCCCTAAGATAATGCTTACTACTACATTAACTAATGTTAATTCATGGTTAATTCATGTACCCTTATTCTAAAGTGTGACCGTGATAACAGTCAATCATAATATCAATAAACGATAGGGATGCAGGCCTGTGTGGCGCTCAGTAGGTTAGGGTTATTTATGCCCCACTGAATATTGGATGTAATGAGGGAGCGAGCTGTTATCTCGGTGTCGTCTGTGTAAACAAGCCGGCCCGAGCAGCAGATTAGCACGACGCCTCAGTGCAAGCACAAGCTAGTTCCAACTTTTTTTCCAAACTCCTTGTATGCTGATTCTGATCTGATTGGCTCTTTGTAGCTCGGCTCCGGCTTCGTTGACTGGTAATCAATATGGTTTTATAAATCATACGTGGTTATTAGAACTTTCTAAATAGGGTTGTTAGAGTGTAATTGGTTGTGTGTGTGTGTCTGCGTGCATGCATGCCAGTGTGTATCTGTGTGGGTAAGGTATTGTTGCTTTGTATAGAAACTACAAAGATGAAAACATAACCTTGTGCATCAGTGTATATGTGTGTGTCTATGTGTGTCAGGGGTGCAGATTAACAGATGAGCGGGAATGTACAGGTGTCAGGGTGTGGTGTGGAGTGTAGCGTCTACAGCGGGCCATACTGTTAAGGTGGAGCATAGTGTCAACATCCAGCCGTACTGTTAACGTGGAGTGTAGCGTCTACAGCAGGCCGTACTGTTAAGGTGGAGCGTAGCGTCTACAGCGGGCCGTACTGTTAACGTGGAGCATGGCGTCTACAGCGGGCCTTACCGTTAAGGTGGAGCGTGGCGTCTACAGCAGGCCATACTGTTAACGTGGATCATGGCGTCTACAGCGAACCGTACTGTTAAGGTGGAGCGTAGCGTCTACAGCGGGCCGTACTGTTAAGGTGGAGCGTAGCGTCTACAGCGAGCCGTACTGTTAAGGTGGAGCCTAGCGTCTACAGCGGGCCGTACTTTTAAGGTGGAGCGTGGCGTCAACAGCAGGCCTTACCGTTAAGGTGGAGCGTGGCGTCTACAGCGGGCCATACCGTTAAGGTGGAGCCTGGCGTCTACAGTGGGCCATACCGTTAAGG
>OMKP01027534.1:1962-13417 GCA_900302375.1 Bathygadus melanobranchus
GTGTGTGGGGGGGGGGGGGGGGGACTGTGCCTGCATGGTCGTCAGCGCAGAACCAATCACATTACAGCATCACATTCTGACCGTCTCCCAAGCAACCGGGCGTCCTCCACGACGCAGACCTGCTCAACATCTGCATGTTTGCCAGCACACACTGTGAGCCAATGACCTAGTTCAAAACAAAACAGTTAACATGATAACCCACCAGCAACCCTAACCCTCCATGATCCTAGTCTCGCAAATCAGACATTTTGATTAATAAATAAAGTCTGATGTCTCAAATCTTTCTTTCACTTCATATTTGTTTCGAACAATCATGTTGCTGGAGGTGGGGATCTGTAAGTGCTTCATTGGTGAACACAAACTCAGCCAGCAGTAGTGAACTGTAAGAAAGTGTTTCTAAAGGTTTCAAATCAACACCGTAGAAACACACTTAATAAAATCCCCTTCTGAAAGCTTCATCCACTCACACGAATGAGTTTATGTTCGGTAGAATATCTCTGTAACGAAAACGGGAAACAAGGAGTAACTCCCCTTTCTGTTTGTGGTTTCCGGCCCAGGCTCCATGCCGTCTCCCCCCAGAAGTTCTGCTATAAAATAGTAGGACTGCCACGATTAGTCTGAAGCTCACCATGATACAGACACGGTCACCTGCTGATTGTGGTTGTAGCACAGAAGTGTTTACATGTCAGTGTTAGGGTTAGGGTTAATGTCCTTCCCTTGTATAACAGTTGGAAGGAGGATCGTTCTTCTTTGGCCAGTAAGGAGTGCTAACATACAGTGAGACGAGTAGCCTTGAGAGAAAATGAATCCCGCTCCACACCTGACCGATGCTAGCAGTCACCTATCCAACAGCTAGCCCTTCCATCTCAAGCAAACACAAGCTGGTAAACAACATCTGCCCATGCAGATGCCATAGCAGCATTATGTAGCAGAACATGAATGAGACATCTGATAGGGGTTGGTGGGTGGGTGGCAGGTTGGATGAGGAGGTGCAACTGAGATGGGGTGACTCAGAGTGCAGCATAAACCCACAACTAAAATAAAGATGTAAGACATGTCAGAAAATGGGATATACAGACTCTCATTGAACAGTTGAAGCCGTTTAGAGATTTGAATTGGACTTTCCGATGACACAAAAGACTCTTCTGCATGTTAACTGTCTGTTTCTGTTCCCTGGTGTATCTCAGGGGACGTGGTGAAATAAATTGCCCCCACCTTTAAATAGACACCTTGAGGTGTGTGTAACAAAAAAAACTCCAGGATTTTACACTACTCTATATGCCATAAGGTTGATTAGTGAAATGCGCCCATGGCTGAACTGGCATCACCTCCGCTGCATTGGGAAATGAGATGTGTCAACCCCTGGACACCGGCCACTTTGCCAGGATTAGAACAAAATGAAAGGATCCCCAGAACACCGCTCTCTCCGTCTCCAGCCAAACATTCTCTTTATCAGAACTCTTTCGTTACGTTCCCCCTGATGCCTGAGGACATATTGTGGTTCATTGAATTGACGGACAAAGAAATTAATTTTGCAGGAACTCATTTCAGACTTCTGAATTATTTTCTGACATATTTTGCTCATTGGCAGACTGAACGCTCAATGGAAACAGGAGATAAAGGGCCTGGCAGAATGTGCTCAGGTGCACATTTTGGTATAAAGTTAATCCTATCTTTGTCAATGTACTTTAGAAGAGAAAGTGTTAATATGCTTAAATTCATTATCTAGCCTCCTGCATAATGATTGACTGAATACATTTGTATGTTTCTGTATCAGCTTACAATTCTCACCCATACACTTAGAATGGATGCATAGAAGTTATAATAACGCATTGGTATATTACTTGATTAATGAATGATTTGAATTAGTTTTGTTCTCATTCTAATGATTGCCTTATCAAGCAATCAATCACCACATATAAAAAGATGAGCCATGTACCGAGAGAAACCTAATCAGTATAACAATAGACTTTAGACACTGAGCATTTCGATAAAAACCTTGGATTTACACTGAAATCAGGCATTTTTATATTTTTGGAAGTATTTTAGTCGTGTCACTTGAGAGATTTGTCTGGTAAAAGAATCCATACAAATATGCAAATCTGCGTTTTTTACATAGGGATGGAAATGTATGGCCTGGTTTGAACCCACAATAACGGGATATTAATATCTATCTAGGTCTTACCGCCACCCCAGCAGTACCGCTCGCCAAAACAGCTAAATCACTGATTGAAACAAACAACTGCAGCAGCTTCATTCAGAACATGGAATAACGTGTTTTAGCGCGGTCCCTGCCGGCTGTGTCATTGAGAAGGCCTGAACAACACTTTCTTCCCGGGCATGTGTCACGTATCCTCGTCGAGGCTCGGCTTGTTTGGTTTTGGAGCTGAGCGCTACTCAAAGCGTCGTCATCAACATCGTCGTGGCCTCGTGGTGTATCCTCAACGCCCCCCGCCGGGTGCTTTATTGGTTCGCAGAGCTAGCTAACCTTTGTAGCATGAGGGGAACACTGATGGCGTAATCAAAAAATGACCTTCGTGTTGTTTAACAAAAACAACAACATCAACAAACCACGGCATCTCTTAGCGGAGTGTTTCTAGCACCGAGACGGACTTGCTGGGATCCAATTAAGACGTGTGAAAATAAAAAAGCCTGAAGTACAGTTAATAAGGAAAGGAAAACAAGCCGAGGCCCACCAGAGACTTATGTAAGTACAGTGGGTATGTGATGGGTGATTATCGGGTACAGGCTACTACTGTAATGAACCACTGAAATGAGTTCCCTCAAACAAGCACCAGAGGGAATCGATGATGATGACGATGATGATGATGATGATGATGATGATGATGATGACGATGACGATGAGATGATGATGATGATGATGATGATGATGATGATGATGACGATGATGATGATGATGATGATGATGATGATGATGATGATGATGATGATGATGATGATGATGACGATGATGATGATGATGTCCGCTGTCTACCTGTACAGGCATCCTTGAGAAAGATGCCAAACCCCTACCTGCTCCATAATGGCATATAACTGCAAGTCACTTTGAATAGAAGTGTCTGCTAAATGACTAAACAGCAGGAAGTATGAATGGTAACAGTATCTGACATTGGGAGCATGGCCTGTCGTTCTGTACGTGGGGGGATGTGAAGCAGGATGGATCATGTATTCAGGGCTTCTCCTTGATCTTTTTCCAGCTCTCGTAGTCTGAGCTGCACATGTGCAGTGTGTCATCCATGTCAGTTTTACAATGAGAGCTGTGGCTTTCATAGGCTCATGAATAGCTGTTTGACTTCCTACCATTGCCATCATAAATAATATATTTTCTGTTTATTTTATTATAGTAAATCCTTATTAGTTATGCATTATTGTCATTATTATTATTATTATTGTATAATAATAATAATATAATAATAGTAATAGTCATCATAACAATAACAATAACAATAACAATAACAATAATAATAATAACAATAATAATAATGTAATAAAGTACTAGTAGCAGTGGTAAGGGTAGCAGTAGGCCTAGTACTAGTAGCAGTGGTAAGGGTAGCAGTAGGCCTAGTACTAGTAGCAGTGGTAAGGGTAGCAGTAGGCCTAGTACTAGTAGCAGTGGTAAGGGTAGCAGTAGGCCTAGTACTAGTAGCAGTGGTAAGGGTAGCAGTAGGCCTAGTACTAGTAGCAGTGGTAAGGGTAGCAGTAGGCCTAGTACTAGTAGCAGTGGTAAGGGTAGCAGTAGGCCTAGTACTAGTAGCAGTGGTAAGGGTAGTAGTAGGCCTAGTACTAGTAGCAGTGGTAAGGGTAGCAGTAGGCCTAGTCGTAGGTTTCTGTTGGTTCAGTTTCTGGTTCTGTTTCGTATTAGACCATTGCCCTGACAAATGTGTTCATTAAATGGGGACATCATTAGTTTTGTATTATTGTAAAGCTGTAAAGAGATCTGGGTGTGCTCAGATCTCTTAACAGCCTGTCCCAGCCAGGCCACAATGGGAAGGCTGAGAGCAGGATGATGACGTTTACATTTCTTTGTAAATTGTGGCTGGACAATGTAGAACCAATACTATGTTTCATGCATCTACTGTGTTTCATAGTAGGCCTACACAGCATCTTAACCTGGCTACCTGCTGTTGTACAGTAAGGAGTCAACCTAGCAACTGTAAGCTTGTAAACTTGTTCTATTGACCTGGCAACCAGGAATACTTGTAACTTGTTCTATTCTAATTGCACTCTACCTTCAGTGATATATTGTTGTCTCCCTCTTTCGACAAATGTGTTACTTTTTTGTAAGTCGCTTTGGATAAAAGTGTCTGCCAAATGCTCTAAATGTAAATGTAGATGTACACATTAGATAAACACACATTTACACTATGCTCATTCATAACATTTAACATTAATACATTAAACTATTATATCACATATGTGAATAGATTATTTGCCTCTCTTCTGGCCAAGCCATCCAGAGATAGAGAGTGCTTATAAAAACATTTGATGTGCTATGTAACACTTCCTACGAAAAGTGTTACATATGTTAAGTGTGGATTTGACAAAGTACTACACCCAAGTTAAGCTGAGGTGATGTGTGGCGCCCATGAGCCATACATGTATCATAACATTTAATTGAATATTGAATATATTTTATTTGAGAAGCAACGCTTTACAGCGAAAGTCTTTATTTAGATATCTGTTATGTGGTTTTGTTTTGTACAAAAACAACTGTTTACAATAGGAACCCTCGTCCCTTCATTCACTTGGCCCCCCAATGAGCATCCTAGTGCCGCCTCTGCTCGAGATTGCCACTAGGGTACCACTCCGTCAACTGCACTACACGAAGATATATTGGAGGAAAGGATGCTTATCGGCTGGACATGTAGGCTACATTCAGCAAACATTATCCGTGTAGGCCTGGATACTATGCCATATATTTCGGACGAAATGCTGTCTATTCGTTGTCGGCCCACAAGACACAAGAACCCAGGAGAATAGAGAGGACTGAATCGTGCATTGTCGTTAGTTGTTATATGTAATCACATATCACATATTAAGGAGGAGCTACATATGTCGTTGTCCTATCGATGTAATGTCTTATGTAACAGTCATCACACGCTAAAAAGCCTCTGCCATTGCTGTGAAGTGAAGTTAAATGTCTCCGTTAACTCCCGACGTGATGGTGATGTTGACAAAACACTGAGCGTCTCCTTTAAGGATGCTTCAGCATCGTCTACATTCAACGCAACTAAATTGTCCGTTTAAAAGCCGTGGAAACACCGGAATCCGCACTTTCCCCGTATATCCGTATGACTTTCTTTTTTTTAAATAAAGTGCACACCCGTAAAATGTGCGGCTAGGGATGCGCTACAGCCATCCGACCGCATTGACTTGAGTCTGCTCGGCGTCGGCAACACACACACACACACACACACACACACACATTGTGTGAATTCCACTCGAGTGTAGGATGCACGCTTAGACAAAAATTGACCCCATCAGAGAATAGGTGGGCTACTCACACGCTCTCCTTGCTCGACCCATCGGTGCCATCGCTCGGTAACACTGTGCTCCGTCGCTCCTGCTCCTCTTCCACGGACGAGCACGCCTCCCGATGACCGCCGTGTTGAGGATCACACGGTCTGTGGAGCTACGAGGCAGGAGGCTGCTGAGGCTGCTGAGGCTGCTGCTGCTGCTGCTGCTGCTGCTGCTGCTGCTGCTGGTGTGGAATGTTGTTGTCGCGGGAATGGGAGCGTCATCCAGTCGTCCTAACGTGAACATGGACGTCTCTTGGTTGGATCAGTGCGCACCACACACACGCGCGGCGCACGCGCGCGCACACACACACGCGCGCGCCCGCGCACACGCACACACACACACACACACCTCGCCTGCTTCTCTATGCATGGGAATTGCACTTGGTCTTAGAGACACGCAACAATCCAATGATGAACATCAGTGGATTAAAGTGAACTGAGATATTACATAAATATGACTACAAAAGAAGCATTAGTTCCTATATAGGATTGGTTTATTTTTTATGCTCTTACTTCATTGCTATTGGCAACAAAGTTTAGGCCTAATTATTTTCTAGGAGGAGACATAATGATTGATACTGTGACCCAGTTTCAGATGAATGATCTCTAGATCTCTTCTCTGATCTATTAGCCAGTAAACCCATTCAGTTTTGGCCACCTTGCATGTTGAGGCAATAGCTGATGTAAATATGAAACGGTCTAGAAAACTGGATGAACTGGATGGTGTCGTTTGACTCATCAAAGATGTCAACAGTTAATTCTAAGTCTATTAACACCCAACACCACCCCCAAAAAACACATAGGACAGTTCCAGATATGTCAGGGTCAACTCTCTATAGATCTGTAATCCTCTAGACCTCTAGGCCTCCACACCTCTAAACCACTAGACATCTGGGCCTCCACACCTCTAAACCACTAGACATCTGGGCCTCTAAACTTCTAGGCCTCTGAACCTCTAGACCTGTAACCCCTAGACCTCTAAACCTCTAAACATCTGGGCCTCTAAACCTCTAAACCACTAGACATCTGGGCCTCCACACCTCTAAACCACTAGACATCTGGGCCTCTAAACTTCTAGGCCTCTAAACCTCTAGACCTCTAGGCCTGTAACCCCTAGACCTCTAAACCACTAGACATCTGGGCCTCTAAACCACTAGACATCTGGGCCTCCACACCTCTAAACCACTAGACATCTGGGCCTCCACACCTCTAAACCACTAGACATCTGGGCCTCTAAACGTCTAGGCCTCTAAACCTCTAGACCTCTGGGCCTCTAAACCTCTAGACCTCAGACATGTTACAGAAGAGTATCTTGGCAGGTGATTGAAGGACGGATACCAAAATGACAACATACATTCATACATTTTTTTGTCCACTGCAAATGGAAAATACATTTTTTACTGACATTATTTACTGATCTCAAATCTCATAAAAGTCTGCATAAAACAGTATGCCTATTTTTTCTCCTGTTAGCAGGAATATTTATCTGTTCTGTGTTCATTCCTGGATGGATTATGTGATGGTGGTGTCACTCTCCTCTGTCCACTTTAATTATGATTAAAGTCCACTAGCCCGTGAGCGTCGTCATGCCCAATTAGGCTGAACAGCAGGTGTGTTGCCGTGATCCATCCCCACTGACAATAAGTAGTGGATCTACTCAGCCATGCCCCAGGATAGGGCTGGGCCATGTGGACTAAATATTCTATCCTGATATGGGTCATATCTCAATAACAATATATATCACCATATAGCATGTATTGCGGTGATTCAATAAATAAAATAATCACATTGTAAAGCCTATTTTTGTATACTCCTGTTTACACAATGAGATTTGTGATGAATAATCATCAGTAATATGGATATAATGACTCCTGGTTTAAAGACATGAGCGGGAGTGGAAGGTAGTGTTGGAATGTCAATGTCCGCATCATTTTGTTGAAGTACGACGTACTCTTTAGTCATTCAGATCCATGCTGTGAAGGAGCAGTTAGGGGTTAGTTCTTAGAATTATTATTCTTAGAATTGTAGCTCCGCATAATCTCTCCCCGGACCAAGAACTACTTGACTTTCGGAGGACTTGTACAGTCACAAGTTACACACTTGGGTGGCTCCGTTGTTGTTGCTGTTGTTGTTTTTGAGATGATTACACATATCATAAACCACCTCACCGCTTATTTACAGCACACGCACATTATGCAACCACATGTCGCGATAAGCTCTTGCAGCGTTTCTAATCAATCCAATGTACGCTTTCCAGCCATTTTCCTTTTATTTACTATTGTAACTATTCAAAATGTTGTTATAACTGTTTTCATATATCATATAGTCATCATGAAGAGTATTGTAGAAAACAAACAACTTGTCATTCATTAAATTAGCGTGGATGATTTACGAAGTAAAGGCAGCGCGTGTGTGTGTGTGTGTGTGTGTGTGTGTGTGTGTGTGAAACTGCACAACATTCCATGAAATGCATCTTTCATGCCCCTGGGTGACATTCAGTCCTCCCATATTGTTGGTTCAGACCGCCGCTCTAACAGCCCTGCCCGCGTCAATCCCCATTGCTTAGAAGATGTGTCCGTCAGCTATGGAGCCATGCTATTGGCTGCACATAGGAACCTTTACGCACGGTGCTTCCCAGTCCTGGTCAATATTGTCAACAGAAGATACGGTTTGCATTTATGGAATAGCAAGAGGGGCATCGGGTTGTTGCGCCCACTCCTAGTTATTGAACAATTTGGACAACCAATAGAAACGATGAAGTTTGTAAGATTTATCATGAAAAATGCCGCACTGGCCAGTGTGCCGAAACATATCGAGCATTTCTCTAAATTCTCGCCTTCGCCACTTTCCATGAAACAATTTTTGGATTTTGGTAAGTAGTATTGCAATCGTGTTTCTGTTTGAGTCAAATGTCAACCGTTTACAATGTGCGGTTGTTATCCACGCTTAAAAGATGAATACAACAACAAGCATGTAACGATGTGGTCCTACGTCAATATTTATTCTGTGCAATACAAACATCTGTCTCCATTCCCCGTTAACGGGTTTGGGTGTTGCGTCAGATTCACAGCTTCAGTCACACCGAGCTGCCCTCGCAGTGCTCTGCTTGAACTGTGAACCTGTATTGCACATCACTCGGTATCGATTATTGCGTTGTGCATGTATTTTTATTATTTGGCCGAGACGTAGGCCTGTGCGTACAAGAAAGGACCGTGTGCGTAATATGACGGCCGTTTATGATGCTGCTTTGTCTACCATTTCATTAATCGCATACAAAACCCCAGATAAATCAAAAATACAATGTAATGTAATATGATTAAGTAATCTATTTGGCGTTTCAGGTTCCATCAACGCATGTGAGAAGACGTCGTTTGTCTTTTTGCGACAGGAGCTGCCAGTAAGACTATCCAACATTATGAAAGAAATCAACCTCCTGCCAGACAAACTGCTCACAACTCCGTCGGTGCAAACGGTGCAGAGCTGGTAAGATGAAGGACGTGCACTGGACATTTAGGGCGAAAACTCAATGACATACACTTGGGAGCCAAGGGGGAGGAAATAACACAAGAGCATAAGACTCCTGCATGCCCTCATCAGCCCGGTGCGACGACGCTTTATTCACTTTGTTGTTTACTTGCACACTGGATCATGCGCAGACTTGACGCTTGCTGTCGGCCGTGTTGGATGTTGAGTTGTGAACGCCTTTGACCAAGCTCTGGGTGGGGGAGGGGCCGTCGGATGTATGGTGAACTATGCCCCACTTTCTCACCACGCGTCACGTGCCCTGGATGTGTGTGTGTGTGTGTGTGTGTGTGTGTGTGTGCTCTAATTTCGTCTGTGCTGCTTTCCCTTGGGTGGCCCATGAGATGAGATGAAGACATAAACAAGTTGTTTTCCTTGTCAGATGTGACCAACATGTGACTGTGTGTGATTCAAGGTACGTCCAGAGTTTGATGGAGATCCTTGAGTTCTTAGACACAAATCCCGAAGACCACAAAGTCTTAGGAAAGTACGTATCTGCTGGTCCATTTAACACATTCTATTGCATCCATTAAAATGACATATAAGGCCATTTATTTTATTATATTAGATTTATTACAGTTCATTGTTTTTATCTCAAAAGATGATCATAATAATAATGAAGCATATGAACACGGTCCGTATCTTAAATGGGTTATTAAGACGCCATCTTGCCTCCGCTAGCTTCGTGGATGCCCTGGTGACGATCAGGAACCGACATAACCACGTGGTGCCCACCATGGCACAGGGCGTCATCGAGTACAAGGAGGCCTTTTCCCAAGACCCGGTCACCAACCAGAACATCCAGTACTTCCTGGACAGGTTCTACCTGAGCAGAATATCCATCCGCATGCTGATCAACCAGCACAGTGAGTAGCATGTTGTGTCGTAGCGTGTTGAGTCGTGTTGAGTCGTGTTGAGTCGTGTTGAGTCGTGTTGAGTCGTGTTGTAGTAGAGTGTGCGTCGGGGCCATTTTACTATTCAAGAAAAACACACTCCGTTCTCACTTCTCTGTCTGTTCGTCTCTTTTCCCTTACTCCTCCATCACTTCTTCCTTACTCCTCCATCACTTCTTCCTTACTCCTCCATCACTTCTTCCTTACTCCTCCATCACTTCTTCCTTACTCCTCCATCACTTCTTCCTTACTCCTCCATCACTTCCTGTGCAGCTCTTGTTTTTGACGGAGCTACGAACCCAGTTCACCCCAACACCATCGGCAGCATCGACCCCCACTGTGCCGTGGCAGAGGTCATACAAGGTGAACTCCAGGGTTATGCATCAGAAGTGTTGTATTTCAGAAGTAGGTCAGATGCTTCAACGCTGTGTGTAACCAGCGACACTCTGTAGTCGCTAAGTCTGACACATAAGATAGAAAACGCTTATCCTAGATTCCCCTTTCTCAGGAATTGGATGACATATCCTGAATGTCACTTCGTTTTGGACGGAAGTTGTTGTGCTGTAATAATAATAATAACAACAATAATAACAACAACAATAATAATAATAATAATATTAATAATATCTGTTTTGTTTTGAACTCAGATGCCTACCAGAGTGCCAAGATGTTGTGTGACCAGTACTATCTCAACTCTCCTGACTTGTTTATGCAAGAAATTAATAGTAAGAAACTATTAGACTACTATACTATACTGTGTTATGCTACGCTATACTATGCTATGCTGTGTTATGCTACACTATGCTATACTATACTGTGTTATGCTACGCTATACTATGCTATGCTATATTACACTACCATAACACTTTTTTGTATATTCAATGTATTATCTAATCTGTCCTTATATGACATAGGTAGAAAAACTACTAAAAGGCCTCATGGAAAGAGAGAGAGATAAAGATGACACGTAGACTTCATACAGACAGTGTGGTGTGTGCATAAAACCCACTATCCCTGCCTTAACGAAGATGTCCTCCCTTCTTCTTCTACTGTTCCAGTCAGGGACTGTTTCACTCCTGCTCGTTATAGCTTATTGAGCCCACCTGTGAATTCCTCCCAAATGGTATATAGTGATATAAGGTATATAGGGACATAGACATCAACATATAGACATATATACATAGACATATAGACATATAGACATATAGACACATAGACATAGACATATAGACATATAGACATAGACATATAGACATCAACATATAGACATGTATACATAGACATAGACATCAACATATAGACATATATACATAGACATATAGACATATATACATAGACATATATAGATATATACATGTATACATAGACATATATAGATATATACATATATACATAGACATATATAGATATATGCATATAGACATAGACATATATAGATATATAGATATATACATAGACATATATAGATATATACATAGACATATATAGATATAGACATAT
>OMKP01027565.1:4488-18455 GCA_900302375.1 Bathygadus melanobranchus
GAGCAAAAAATAAAGTGAGGGTGGGGGAGGGGAAGGGACAAAAATAAAATACAGGTCAGTACACTGGAATAATGCAGGTAGTTTGGTCAGAGAAAATGGCTGGAAACAATGTTTCTTTAGTCCAAATAGCAAATAACAAGCCAAAATGTATTTTCACCCTAGACACGCATGGGGCAAAAAGGTACATTCATGTAAAAAAACAAACAAAACAAAAACATAAAAAAACCCACAAAATTATTAAAATCAGCAATTAACAACAACAAACATGGACCAGAAAACACAACAAGTAGTAGTCATGGGTGTGATTTAGTGCTGGGGAAAGACAGTACCGATAATGAAATGCTATGAGGAGGGGAGTATACATTAAGGTGAGCGTGCGGTTAAGACTTCAGCTCGACATGCAAGACCCCGCGACGAGGCCACCAACACACTCATTGGACATCCAAAATGGAAGTCACACTAGAACAAGACTAGGCAAGCTTAATGATAACATGGGGATACTGCTGTCATTTGTAGCTACCTTTGAACACCGGGAACATTAACGTCTACGTATCCCAAATCAAAACACAAACTAGTGATGGATCTATAATATGATGCTTTTTGTTTTTTTACTGGCATTCAAACACCTTGGGGAAAATGTCTGATTGAGAGCCATAAAAGCCAGGAGCATATCTGAAACCAAAAACATCCTTTTGACAGGAATATGCCCAGGCTCTGCGGTGACACTCAATGACAGACGAGGAAAAGGAAATGATGAAAAGGATTTAGAAGAGCAATTAGAGAAGTCAGAGAATAGGAGATCGAGAGGCTACAAAAGCTTGTGGAGGGTGAGCTGAGGCAAAACGTGTGGTTTTTGGATTTGGAGAACCAGAAAGATGGGCGAGAGGCCACAGAGGGATTTCATATAGGCTGAGGAAAGCAGAGTTTGACTTAGAGAAGAAAAAACAGAGACAGCAGGGTTAGCAGAGTTAAGATACAGTTTGACATAAGGACCCGTGAGCAGAGAATGACAGAACATTTGAATGGGATGAGGAGACACTTGTTTTAATGGAAATAAAAAAGGAGATGGCACTACGAATAGAAATGGCTTCAAAGAATTGTTTTAAGAATAAATCAATCAACTGCCCTATACCGTCCTAAAACATATGTTGATGGCTTTCAACTAAATGACGTGAAATTTGATGCAATGCATACATGTTTAAAATTAAATAAAACAATTACTCCGGTTAAAAACAGGAATAATTGTTACATATATATCATTGTTACTAAAGTAATCCCGTACGGTGTAGCCTGTTTTTTCTGGGCCCTGCCAACCGGTTTGTAAGCGCTACTCTGCTCCAGAGGTTATGCTAGCACCACCGATGTGCGGCCGGGGGGGCCTCTGTCTGGGCAGCGGATAAGCTGAAGCTTCCAGGACAACGAGCCACACGTTTCAAATACAACATCGCTTGTTACAACGCCCCCCACTTCCTACACCTCTCAGCTCAAAACGTCTTTTAATCTTAGTGTTTGAATTTGAGCTGAAACAGGGGGTTCACTTTCACTTTGAGACAAATTGAGATGCAGTTCATGTCTGTCTTAACCAAGCGCCCTTTCCTGTTCATCCTTGACAACACATTACGATAAACGAGAATTCTGGCTGTGTGTCGAGCATGTCGCAAACGGAAAATACACAAACAAAGATGACAACGGCCACGCGACCGCTGGAAGTCGCTAGTTAGCGGGGTGAGCGGCAGCAGAGGGTCTTTAGTGCAGCTTTGAGGGCGTGTCCCGTGTGATGTGTTTACTGACCTCCTCGTTGAGGTTGCTGGCTAGCAGGACCCCGCTGGAGCCTGACTGGCCTCCCAGGGCCACCCTCCCAGCTGCAGCAGCTGCAGCAGCAGCCGCACTCAGGGGATTCAGGGCTCCTGGTGGGAAGTAGCGAGGGGAAAGATATCATGGCATGGGGTACAGAACTCGGACCGAGCCGCTGCGCTAAAAATCTGTACTGACTATATCCTCACCATAAATAATGAACAAGCGCCTCCAGATTAAGTACCTAAATGCATTTTGCTATGTAGTTATTGAGTACAACTTTTGTTATAATAGCACAATACAGCAAGCTAGAGCAAGCAACTTGTTAGCATTTTACTTGCAAATTCCCTCTATTTCCGTTCCCATATACATTCGAGCTGTTCATAACACACTTTACAATTTTATAGTTCTCAGTCTTTCATTGCCAATTGTTGTGAAGCATAATGAACTGTGCTTTAAGCAAACACTTAGTAATTGTTAGCAGCATACCTGTAAAAGGTCTGCATGGCTGCTTAGAACTGAATGGACAAATATCAGGGGGCCCACAACAGCCAACAAATGCTTTCAATGTCCAAAACCGGACGACAAAAGCAACGCAAATTGAAGAAGACTGCGAGAATAGTAGAAAAAAAAATGGGGCTCTACCTGGGATCTTACCGAGCAGGGAGTTGGAGTCTTTGCTGTAGGCGCCCACCGAGGGGTCCATGCTGGGCTGGCCATCGCCTGCCGGTAGCTCGGGCCGTGTGTAATCTCGACTCTTATCGTTATTGTACTTGACGTTAAGGTTAACAAGCTTGGAGAAGTCAATGCGCAGCGTGCAACAGGAGTTGTAGATGTTCTGGCCATCCAGCGCCTGTGGTTTGGAAAGGAAACCAGATCAGACCTCAGGTGCCAAAACTTGACACTAGGTATTCTGATGCACCAATGACTGCTCCGGTCAATTCCTTACAAGTTTGGCCTGTTGAGCATTCACAGGGTCGCTGAACTGGAGGAGAGCCTGGAACTGATTGTTCTTGGTGAAAGTGATTATCTTCATGACTGTGCCAAATTTAGAGAAAATCTGTCAAGAGGACAAAAACATTTTTGATTTAATACTTAAAATATTACAGTGTGTACAACTTGAAGAAATCCACAATAAATGGTGGCCAGTGGTGTGTCCAGCACTATAGTACTACAGAGTTGCTTAGTATTGGAGTGGGTACCTGTTGCAGTACATCCAGAGTCACAGGGTAGAACATGTTGTCGATGATGATGCGTAACACAGGACTGGAGGCGGCCGCCAGGGCTTCCTGGACGTCTGAGCTGGGGGAGCCGCCGCACTGAACGGCCGACACCGCTTGGAGCACTGCTTGGGTACGCTAGGGGAACAGCATTCATTCTTAGAGATCAATATATATATATAGCATGTATCCATCGTATATGCTGATATTTAAAAGGTTTATATATTTATTTTCCATAAGGAAATTTCATCTTAAAGCTCAGGAACATAATGGATGTTTGACAAGCTATTCTGAGTTGGTGCAATACACCGGTAAACAATACAGCGGGAACCAGGAGACCCACACCATTCATACCTGGTTGCCGGAATCAGTCTTGAGCTCCTTGTGGTTGGAGTACTGGATGAAGACTGGGACATTGCGAACATGGGGGGTCACGGTGCTGTAGTAGTTAACCATGGTGATGGCTGCCTCTTCTGTGCCCATCTCCAAGAACGCCTGGGGAAATACAAATACAAGTGATAAAAGTCAAAATGTGTTTCGAGTACTTACTGATAAACATGTTTAGGTGAAACGTGTTAGAAACAAAAAGTACTTAAAGCCAATCTCACCTGATTTTTTCCTTTCAGTGTGAGGATGTTGGTGACCTTGCCAAACGGCAAGCCCAAAGCAATCACTTCGGTCTCAGAGGCTTCGTTGGGGAGCTTCCGGATGTGGAGCACCCGGGAGGGGGGGGCCTCCTCCACCCTCAGCTTCTTACTGTCACTGCCGTTAGAGGTCCCATCTAACACAGCAGTGTTTCACAACGCGTTACATAGGATGCAGAGGAAATAGGACGGTCAAAATACAGCACAACACATCCGTGTTTTGCCGAGAGCGATGAGAGGACTGTTACGAATCATGAAATTATTCAGATTCCTTTACCATTGCCACGACTTGGAGACTGTAAAACATTGTTTAAATCAGTAGTTCCCAAACTGTGTGCTGAAGCACACAGTTTGGAGAGCCTTGATACAAGTCCAGGTGTGTCGTCATCAGTACTTTGTACTCACTCATTTCCCAATACATAGGTCAAGTCTATTATTTCTACTCTATTTTACAAGGATGACATTTTACAAATTAATTCTTGAATTATTTTGATTTATTTGGCATTAGTAAATAAAAATATTGATAACGTGTTACAGAGGCTATTTTGCACGGATATGAATACAGGTGCCCCTTGAGATTTTGGCCATTGGTGTGCCTTGGGCTCAAACAGTTTGAAAACCACTGGTTTAAATGCACATGAAATGGCCACATGCAAGGGAGGTAGGAACATACTCACCACTGATACTGCTCACGCCAGAGTTGGGACTGTTGTACATACTCAGCTCCTCTGATCCTCTCTATTGGGGGAAAGAGACAAAGGCAGGGCTGTAAAAGAAGCGCAAAATTTGTGCTTTCTTGACAGCTCCTCCACAGACAACTATAAAATTGAGCTCTCGATAGACCTTTTAAGAGAACAAAAAGTGGGTAGGCTAGCGAGACACCGGGGATTGGGAGGGGGGGTGGCAAGCACACGGAAGAAGAGGCCAGACACTCTTGTGTGGGTTTAATCCGGAAATTTAAGGCGTCAAATTGTGTAACCGCAACCAAAGCGCTGCAGGGTTCCCCCAGGGTCGCGTGGCACGGAGCACGGCAGCCAGTGGCTGATGTGTTCCCTGTGCTCTTAAACCTGACTGATGGGGAGAGGCAGGGAGGGACGCGACTGGGGACCCATTACACACAAAACCCTTTAATAGCTTCATACCTCCCCCGCCCCACCTTCTCAGTGGAAATTTCAACCAATTGTTCTTCTGTCAGTACCATTCTTTATGGTCACGGTAAAACTAGACGTCTGGGGCACCGCAGCCCAAAAGCCAAGCACAAATAAATCTACCGCAATAAAGTTCACTTAGGTAAAAACTATTTTCCGGCCAGGTTTTTTGTCAACAAAAAAAACCGACTTGATTACATTGACGGGGCACAAAAACAACTTAATTTCCCTTCAAGGAAACTTAACCTTGTTTCATGTAGACTGAAAGAGACTATCGAACAGTGTGTGGTGGCCAGAGTTGAAGGTAACTTAACCTTGTTTCATGTAGACTAAAACAGACAAGAGTTCAAATGCATTTTCACTAGAAATTGCATTTGGTCTTTTTGTAATCTGTCAGCGCAGAACAAAGTTTCCTGTTTATTAACTGCATGATATTGTTGTGAAAGGTAAAAGCAGAAACTCAAGCAACTGAATTGTTTGGAAATACACTACAACTTGTCAGGAGTATATTTTAAATGAGTTAAAGCTAAAGCTTTGCCTAGGCAATGGATGTATTGACATATTGGCCAAGCTAAAATCACAACATCGTGGACCACTTGGTGCACAACGTTTGTTTTCGTATGTGCAGTAGGAAGAGCTTTGGTCCGACACTCACCTTGACGCCAACAGCAACATCACTAATCCTAAAAATAAGAAAGAAAGGAAAAGGTCATCAAATCTATGTACAATTTCAAAAGCTATAAATATGCACAACCTTTGGCAGATAATAGTGATATCAATGTTACTATTGAAGATTGAGAGAGAAAAGACTTTTCATTAGACGGCAGAGATGTGATCATCTTAGTATTCAAGAAGCACTGACCCGTCAGCGCTGGACCAAATCACACTTAGCTTTTGCATTGTGAGCCCATGTGCCATCTGAGGATCGCATTGTGATTGGATTTTATAGTGTGCGGACAGAAACTCAAGCCTTACCCAAACCCACTATGCAACTGGCTATGTAATTGAAACTACGCTACATGCTCTCTGCCGTGAGTGACCACCACAACCATGAACATTTGTGAAATCAATCCAAAACTGCACTTTAACGAATGCACGAGTAGAGCACTCAGTTGTGCACCAGAGTACAAGTACATACTTGAGCTGCCTTGTCAACTGGCTGTTTCAGGCCCTACAAATGAAATACAAATAATAAAAGGGCTTCTCTTACAACTGGATATTTTACCAGCAAGCGTGTATTATTTAGCAGGAACTAGACATTAAAACTCTGATTAACCAAAGCTGCCGTCTTTTATGGGCAGACACGTTTCAGCATTTGCTTGAGGGTGTATCGGTTAAACTTTTAGGGGAATATAAACTACTTGAAGCAGAAAAGAACGAGACGACAGAACACCACTATTTGTTTTTATAATAGAAAATCTACTGTAGAAACGCAGAGCCATGACATCACAATCATAATTGCTGGTGAGCCTCAATCCAAACATTTGTGTTGTCCTATAAAGTTCCTGTAGGTAAGATTGAAGAGCTATAATTTGAGCCATGTTAGAAATGAGCTATTAGTGAGGGAAATGCTTGGTGAGATTATCTGTTTTGTTGACTACCCCTGTTTCTGTATGATACATAGATTTAGATTTCAGATTAGTCTAGACCTTTAGTCACATGTTCAACTCAAAATGATCCCAATGGATATAACATTGAAATAACTGTTTAGAATTGTGTTGCTGTGCAGCGCTAGCTCTACAACAGTAAAAAGCAGGAAAACACTGTGCGACCAGCCAGGCTCTGGTGGATAGACTGTATAAAATACAAGTTCAACTGATTTGACATGTGTACTTTGGTGGAAACTATCAAAAACTCTACTTGAAGATCCAGCAGACGAGGTAAGGATGTGAAGGGCTCCCCGTTTTTCACAGCAATACACTGTGTTGAAAAGTTTGATAAGGATCTCCCGGTTGGTGGCATTAATCTTGCGAACGGCAGTGTTCCTCGGCTCATCAATGGGTGTGCGATTGTGTGAGATTTCACAAATGTTCCGTTTGTTTTTCGTTCAGGTTCATCTGGTTCTTTGTCAGTTGAATCAATTTGGACATTTGTTTGTGATGACGGTTAGTCAAACTTTTCACTCAGTCTACAACTTTGTTTCACACCGCACATCCAGGTGTTGACTGGTTCAGAAGTAAATGCAAAAATGAATGTACAGCGTTCTGGTTCTAACTGTTAACAGCAATATTTAAAGCTCAACAACAAATGTGTTTATTTTGGGGTGCATGTTTTGCTATTTGCTGTCCCTGTTTTATTCCAAAAAGTGGTGGCCATTGAAGGCAAACAAAGGCCAAGAATTGGCCGACAATTTCTCAAAATGGTTGCCAATGGCAAGCTGGCAACCATTACCGCCGAGACCTGTTTAATGTCACGCATTTCATTTTTGTATACATCAATACATTTTTCGTAGTCTGTTGAACACCTGAATTTACATTCCAAATATAAATGTACAGAGACGACAGTTGCTGTCACATAGTTACAAGTTACCACCTAAGCCTTATTTTGTTTGAGGCAGGAAAAACCCTGAACGATGGCGAACCATTGGCATTCATATATAATAGTGTAACACCGTTTTATTAATACAGTAACAGCCTCACACGTATCAGTATTGTGCCATGCCAAACTCTTAACTAACCAAACAAACCAATCAAAACTACCAATGTTTCGCTGTGATTGTTATCTTATGTTGCATCCATCCACTACAGTAAGGACGCTAATTCTGTTTCCTGGTCACTGATCCATATAATGCCATGACCAAATTTGGATGTTGGGAGTGAATCACGTTTAGCAAAAACACACTGCGCCATAACAGGGATTTGAGAGGCTGAGAAATACCTTTATTCAGAGATGCGTTTTGGGTGACTAAGGGCACCCAATGCAAACGTAGGCTCTTCAATAAGGGCAAAGTAGTTGGGCTAATGACACCCTGTTGCTCATTGTGGTGCTAAATGTAATTGGGTACAGTAAAACATTTGTATTTCAAAATCTTTTCAGCCTGGTGGCCAATGGTAGCGTTTGGGAACCACTGATCTACAACTAGCGGGTTTGCATTATTAGTCAATGGATAGGGGTGTCTGCTCTAGTCTGTAGATATTTTTGTGATGCAAATCACTTTTGTCGCTGGTTGATTTAATTAAGAAAGCATTCGGGCATTGGTGGAGCATGTCCGCAATGCAAAAATATATTCTATGTAAGGCGCAAAATTATTCTATGGGATGAGATCGCATATATTGAATTGAAAGCACGACTTTTGACTTGAATAAGACAATCGGTGTGACCTTTAACGTGGCTGCCTTCAAGAATGAAAGAAAACACCAACAATGTGAATGATGAGGCGTAGAAGAGCAGCACTATTGACCACCTTTCCTGCGTTGTGACTTGAAGCACCCGCGCCAAAATAAAGGCCCTCTATTAGCGTACAGCGACATGTACGCAACTCCGGTCCCCGACGCAACAAACATTACAGAACACAATCGCGGTCCGGGCATTTGCGTTGCGAACAAGCCATGCATCGAGCTGCCATGCAAAGGGATATTTTGGTCGGTTGGCTTCCCATGCGCACCATTATCGAAGAAAACCTAATGTGGCGCCACCCATGACCCATTCGAATATACAACAAAGATAAAATTACACCAGTAACATCACATTGCGTTCGGGTTGTAATACAATAAAGCCGACCACGTAGCCCCAAAGACATGCAGCATGATAGATAGTCGGGACGTGACCAGCATCCCTGCGACATCGTTAGCCGAGGCTAACGTTAGCTCGCTATAACAAAAGGGATCAGCGTCACGCAACACGGCGTTAGCTTAGCAACCGGCCATTTGAAAATGAATTAAGAAGCGATAGATACCATCGAAAACGGAACTCAAACTAACCACTGCCGACCACCGCCAGCCACAAACGTTTCTAAATTAAAATCAACGGTAAAAACGGACGAAAGGGGGCCACCGCTGCGACACGTGAACCACTTCGCAGATAAAAATGAGCGCGTGGCTATGGAAACCCCGAGCACCAGCCCAGTCGCGATGTATGTCGTTATATAAACACTCGGGCAGCTTATGTGCCAAAAAACGAGCCCAAATAAACAGTTTGAGCGACACGACAACACGCATAGCGATACATACCCGTCCATTTCTGTGGATTTTTCCTGAAACGACTGAGCTCTCTGTCCGATTTCACGCGCCGATAGCTCACTCTGCACCTACCCACTGCACCGCGCACACAACACCAAAATGGAGGAAACCAGGAATTAGAAAAACGAGACATTGGCGGAAATAGCCGAGAACTGCCGGAATTTTTTTTTTAATTTTGAATGGATACGTTTAGTCTACGGGTTTAATTATTATACATCCACGATTTACATAGTAATAGATCCATGTATCCTGCAGGAAAACGAACTATATTTCGCATTCATTTTTATGCAGGCCTATATAATTATGAATATCTGACGAGATATCTAAACGTTACGGCTTGCGAGTAAAACATAAAGAAAAAGTAATTGATTCTAAATTCTAAAATGAATTATTTTGATACGGAAGAGCCAATTATTCGGTGTGTGTGTGTGTGTGTGTGTGCACTTACCAAAAGGTAACATAATGAGACTGAGCAGCATCAACAGCTTATCATAAGTATCCCTGCTTGCATGCAAAGGAGACAGATACAAAACTGACAGGCGTGCTGATTAATCTTGAGAGACATACGTCATGCTCCCGAGTTGATGGCAATGACACGCCCTTGGTAAAATTAACGCCTAACTGCGTATCTTAAAGGTCCTGGGATTTAATTAAAAATGACATTTCCCCAAAGACTCACTTGTGCTTTCTGAGGCTGCCATGTTGAAATTAGCTGATGAGCGTCCCTCTGAGCAAAAGAGAAATAAGCAAACTGTCAAACTGTTCTGAATATCACTGCCATTTATCAGGGCTGCTCACCGCTTTGGGATTTATTTTTTTTGCAAAACAATAAGCATATCCTATCGGTGTCCGGGATGGCTCAGTACCAGGGCTATTGTTATATTGTTATAATTATGCATGTATCTAGGGGGAGGTTGCTGTCACATTAAAACCATCATTGTGGTTAAGATAAACGAGGAGTATGTCAGAATGTTTCAAGGATGGGTCGAATGGGACCCATGCTTAAAGTGTTAGGGCCAATTCTTTGGTCTTCTACACTTGAAACTCTTTGATGCTGCATTAGCCGTACCGTGAAAATATATGGCTATAAGGAACTGAACACATACAATTTGGCTGGTATCACCTTCAATATCAATATAATATCATATTTCATGTAGCCTATCGTCTCGCTCTAGCACAACACTCTCAAAGAGTGAAATCTTTGCTGCTGTAAGTAAGTGGTCACTGGTGAGGAGCTGGGGGTATTCACACTAGTCATTTAGCCTCTGCACGTGGAGATTGAAACATTTAAACAGAAACAGTAATGTCATTAAATGTCATTTGTGTGGCAACTCCCGCTAGCAAAAGAAAATGTCATCTTGTCTCAGAATCACATTTGGGCAGGGTTAGAGAACCCATTTAATGAAATGATGGCACTGCTGTCCCCTCCTCTAAAACGATCCTGGGCCTACTCCCTGTCGTGTTTCCCTCTGACCCTTTAGCTTGGCATTTTGATTTCACTCACTTTGTCCTTTCCAGTTTTTACTGTGTGTGTGTTTCTGTGTCCAATGTGTATGTATTTCAGTCATATTCTAGAAGCTTTATATCCTAAAAGGCAACAGAGAGTGAACCTAAAATATGGCACAGCCTCTCATTAGCCCATTGATGTCCTGGGGGATGAAGGAGAGCTGTCCTAGGGTTGGTCTTCTATCACGATATAGGTCATTTAATATCTTGATAATGATATATATCACGATATAGCATGTTTTCTGGTAAGTCAATAAATAGTAATTCTATATAAAATAACCACGTTATCCACCCTGGGAAAGCCTATTTTTGTATACTCCTGTGTGAATGAAATATTTGACAAATGAAAAGAACTGAGTATTTGCATTTTCTCAGTACAGTCTGGTAAGTTCAGAAAATGACATCACTTTAAAACCAGGAAAAGACAACACTTATGCCATATCACAATATTACAACATACAAAATCTAAGCCAATATCAAAGTCTTATATCAAGATATCGATAAAGTTTAAAAAGAAACTCCCTGACTATTATACACTTTCTTATGCTGTTGGACGACACTCTTTTGTCACTGTGTTCCAGATGAGGCTTTGAAGTTGAGCTTCACATTAAAACAGCTTGAAGGCACCACTGAAAAAAAAAAACTGATTTCACTCAAGATGTGTATCCGGAAATCACCAACAGTGCGAGTGATCAATCATTTCAGGGGGAGAGCTTTTAGGAGGAGGGCATACGTTGAATTATGTAAATGTGTTGGTGGAAACATTCATGGATCATCATGCAGGATGCACATCTCTTGTGCTTTGACACCTGCACTACAAGTAATGATGCGACACTGGCTTGTGTGACAAACAGCCACATGCGCCACAAAACACGCCGTACAGCCTGTACTCTGAGGAAGACAATAGAACGAGACATTGGAGTTGTAACATTGTGACATTGTAAACCATTTCTGACCATGACCCATTTAGCCAATGGCATCAAAGACAGTGTTAGTTAGTTAGTTAGTTAGTTTAGTTAGGATAGGCAAAGAAAGACCCTGTGCAAAATACAGCATGTATGGGTAGTTTTGGCAATGCCAATCACAGTACCTTCACAACGTTAGGAGGCAACGTTGGTGAAATACAAATACATTTGAGCTTCAGTCAGTGTAGGGTCCAAAGATGATTCAGTTGTTAACATATTGTTAAGGTCTCACTTTTTGCTTAAATAATGGAGCCAAGAGCAAAACATGTATATTGTTGTATGTATTGTAAGTTACTAACAATATGTGTGCATATGCACATTCAACTACCTTAAAAGTAGTTGAAGCACTAGCTAACAAACTAGATACAGAAACACTGCATCTTTCATTTGGTAAAAGTCTGAAGGTGCGATCATCCTTCATTGATCCAATCCAATGTGGTTGCATTCACATTCCGGTGTGTTCCTATAAAGCCCAGACTCCTATGTCAGCACGTACTCAAAGTTCCATGAAGATGCACGTTGCCTGTCTCTGCAGTGGTACACATAAACTAATTGCTGATTGGTTGACCAGGGGACGGACATCCGTTGATGTTGTGTTTTGTTTTAGACAGCCAGACATCAGAATGAAATGATGGCACCCGGAAAAATCAAAGAGATTGCGCAGGGAGGAATTATTCATAGAATAATTGTTGCTATTGGTTAAAAGTATTGATCTTTAATCTTCATAGCAGTCGGTGCTACAAGCCAATGTTTACTTGCACTGGGGTAGGTTGCTTTTGATAACATGACGGTATGCAGTTGTATTGCAAATGTTTTGTTTTGGATGCCAACTTTCTCCAAAAGAGTAATACTTTTAGTTATCAAATAAACAACCTAATATAAACTAAGTTCTCCAAAACACACAAAACACACCAAAGGAAAAATGGAACCATGTATGTATGTATGTAATTTGATTTTCATGACAACCGTTCACCTGATCGACTTCACACTTGCCAGGTTTATTGCTGAGGACCCAAGGAACTGCAGTGTTGAGTATGAAGTTGTTTTGGTGAGTGAGTCTCAAAAAAGCAGCAAGCAGCAGTACTGTAGGCCAAGCAGTCGGTCCATTTAAAATGGGCACGTTTCTACCAGGCAGGGGCACGCTTCGAATGGACACATGACTTGTAGTTAGTAAGTGGGGTTGGGGCAGGATCGGTGGAGACTGATCAGGCTCAGGGCTAGCCAGCTCAGGCTTGAGAACAGGGCTAGGCAGGTCAGGAACAGGGCTAGGCAGGTCAGGAACAGGGCTAGGCAGGTCAGGAACAGGGCTAGGCAGGTCAGGAACAGGGCTAGGCAGGTCAGGAACAGGGCTAGGCAGGTTCGGAACAGGGCTAAGCAGGTCAAGAACAGGGTTAGGTGGTTATGACACTAACTGCTTTTCAGCACGATTATTCAACATCTGTTCAATGGAGCAGTATGAAGAGGAACTGTCCTGGAATTCGCTCGTCTCCTCGTGTACATTTGGGGGTCGGAGACGCTATACTGCCCCCCTGTGTACATGTAAACACAACGTGGAAGTACAAATGCAGGTAGCTGCGAAGATCTGTGTCGTGTTTCTGTGTGACAATGTGCTGTGAGTAGAGAGAGAGAGGAGCGAGAGAGAGAGGAGAGAGAGAGAGAGAGGAGCGAGAGAGAGAGGAGCGAGAGAGAGAGAGGAGAGAGAGAGAGGAGCGAGAGAGAGATTTTTTCATTCCGTTTTCTACTACAATGTACCACCACTGAATTCAACTGAATCAATGTGTCACCGTCCAGGCAAATAGCCTCAATATTCTCCCCTGTTCTGTTTCCAATTTGGTGCTCAATTGGAAACATCAGTCTTGAGGCGTCTTTGCGGAGGGCTCGTGTCACTGGCTAGTCTGGTCACTGGCCAGTGGCGGGGCGTCCAAAACCATCTTCATTGTGAGGACACACACGGCATCCGGCGGCTTTCCATTGTGTTTCGTTAATATTCCCACATCAGTTTAAATGTTTAGGTAGCTGAAATGCAGTTTATTTCCTTTTTGTTTTGGATCGTTTTTGTAAAACATGGACGTTTTCGTGCGTTTTTCTTTCGCAGCGTTTCCTTCCTTTATGCAGTGAATGTGGAACGGTATTTGCAGGTTGTTAGGAATATGCTATCGTTCGTACTATGTATACCATATCCCAGCCATTTTGTGGTCACAGTGACAAAAGGTGGCTTATACACACACACACACACACACACACACACACAAACACACTGCGCTGCCATAAAAAACCCTAAGTGCCGAGCATGAAGGCACTAATGTATTCCCATTGGGTCAGCTGAAGAGCACAGAGGAAATTCATTGGAAAACATATATCCAATTTGCCACCGCATCTGTTGTTTCCAGTGCCGACAGTACTAGCTTTTGCAGTGTACATGCGTGTGTGTGCGTGTATGTGTGTGTGTGTGTGTGTGTGTTAGGGCTGCATTTGCTCTATTAGGTTGTTTACCAGTGAAGCTGAATACTGA
>OMKP01027609.1:2586-14151 GCA_900302375.1 Bathygadus melanobranchus
CCCCCCCCCCCCCCCACAAAGAACTTGGAGCAAACACCGCCATTAAAGGATTTAGCTCAAACTAAAGAGGCAAAACAGTTATTTATTCACCAATCCCAAAAGCCAAATGTCAATGTTCAAACTGTCCAAGTCCAAACAAAAAAACCAAACTCCAGCACAACTAAATAAATATAATTCCCTCCAATTATGCAAATGGATTGATTTCACCAAGGTCAGGAGAGGAGTTAGGCCTACCTGGCCTGAGTCAATCCACAGGTTAGTAGTCTGTGAGTTTAGTTATAATTCATGCTAGACATTGAATTCTAGGGAATCATTCTCAACAGTCATGTGAGTTCTTCAGGTTACCTATTACAAATGAAAATGACAAACAATGTGCAACATCTATTAATATCGTGAGGTTTATTTGCAAGGAATAACATTGGTTGTATTGGTTGTATGTTAGTTTGCCTTTTCTACTGCATTTATGAGAAGTCAATGAAATACATAAATTCAGGAAGCTATGAATTCACTGCAGTTGCTTCAAGCATTCTAACTCTTTATTTAAAACATTTTATGGTTATTTTCCCTCTAGATGTATTGTGGTTTTAATTATGCACACCTCAACCTGGTGAAAGAGAAACAAGTAAACGTTCCAAACACCTTCTCATCCCACACATAGACCTAGCTATGACCAGCTCCTTTAAAACAGCACATAAACAGCACACATAGCCCTAGCCGTAAACAGATCTTTAAAACAGCACACATAGTCCTAGTTGTAAACAGATCTTTAAAACAGCACACATAGCCCTAGCTGTAAACAGATCTTTAAAACAGCACACATAGCCCTAGCTGTAAACAGATATTTAAAACAGCACACATAGCCCTAGCTGTAATCAGATTTGTAAAACAGCACATATAGCCCTAGATGTATTAGATATTTAAAACAGCACACATAGCCCTAGCTATGACCAGCTCCGTTGAAACAGCACACATAGCCCTAGCTGTAATCAGATCTGTAAAACATCACATATAGCCCTAGCTATACGATCAGTTCCTTTAAAACAACACACATAGCCCTAGCTGTAATCAGATCTTTAACACAGCACACATAGCCCTAGTTGTAATTAGATATTTCAAACAGCACACATAGCCCTAGCTATGATCAGCTCCTTTAACAACCAGCCCTGACAGTGGTAACCTACAACGCTAGAGCACTGTCAACGCACGCAGCCAGGAGAGTGAAGTTGAAGATTAAAGGCCGAGGGTGGCAGCAATAATATCAATAAAAAAATGATAAAATAAAATACAAACCCTCTGAAACATTAGAGTAGTGTTTACCCAGCTTGGTGCAGATTTTACTCCACAGAAAACACCCAAGAAACCCACAGCGCCAATCCACTGACCACACCACCATTCCTGGAAACACAATCCGCCACAATGTTATTCATCTACTGATCTGGAAACCATATTGGCACCATCTCAAGCGTAATTGATTATCTTGGAAGCCTGTTCAAGTGAAAGGGTATGCAGAGCAGAATTAGAGACACATAGAACTCTTTTTTTAATGTGACGTTAGGGGACCCTTATGAATAATATAATAAAAACCGCTTGGAGGTAGCAGGGGTAGTGCAGGATCATGTCATAGGAAAGATGGAACCTAACCACCATGTCTCACTAGCAGCATTTGTTGTCCATGCCAAGGTCAGCAGACTTGTTTTAATACCATTTAAACTGCACTGTAATAGTCACTCAGGATATGCTTTAAGCAAGAAACTGTGAGGAAGCGGGGAGAAAAAAGAGTTGGGGAACAAAATTGTAATGGCTTTGGCAGTTTATGTAATAAAATAACTATAATTCTTAATGGGTTTCAGTGTAGGCTGTGTGCCTTCCGTTGGAGGCAGAAAGGCCCATTGTTTTAAATTGGTAGGCTTCTATTTTGTTTGACAGTGAAATTAATGAGAGACAAAATGAGACCTGTCACTGTGTCCCTGTCTCCCAACACACCTTTCTCGTGTCATGAATACTTTTCTTCAAGTTAAAACACAAACTACAAAGTGCACCTAGTGGAGACAGCATTATACGTGTGCCAATGAAATAATTAGTCCGCCAAATAATTTAACTTTGATGAAGAGAAATCACTGCCGCGATTCGGCTGAAAATGCGGCCACATCAATATTTTTAATCAACACATGTTTTATTGACTTGACCTGGCTGCTCCGTTTCAAGGAGCCAGAGTGCCAGGTCACCAGTTGGATTGAGGCTTTGCAGGACTATGACTACGACTACTCTCCCGGCAACCCTGCATGGAAGGAGAGTGTTGGCATTGGCAACGACAGGAAGAGCATGACCAGGAGAACTTCGTGGCTGTAGCATGACCAACAGAGGAGAAGGCAGAGTGGCTGAAGGTGGTGAACCAGCAGGAGTTGGGGGTGGCACAGGCCAATGACGTACCCTTGCTAGGGTGGAACATTGGGTCAACGCCACAGAATGCCGTCCATGGCAGGACATTGCTAGGTTCATGGTGGAGGCCAAGGCCTAACACTCCCAGTGGGCCGGCCTGGTGTGGCGCATTGGGATCGGGTCTGACAGCCACCAGGGGAGTGAAGGGACATGTGGCACGTTCTGGTGCCCAAGGACTGGCAAAAGAGGGTGTTGAAGGCGGTGCATGGTTCAGTGGGGTCAGGACACCAACAGCGTTTTTACTGGGCAGGTTGCAGTCAGGACAATGAACTGCATTGCTGCGATGCCTGCACTGCTCAGAAGGGCCCCACTGGACTTTCTCAGCTGACAGACTGGTGTGCGAGGGGCCAATGTCAGCTGTCCAATGTCCCCAAGTTGGAGGTACCTGAGGGACCTCCAACGGCGCCTGGCAGGAACCCATGACTTTGTGCAGCAGAAGCTGGTTTCCCTCAAGCTCACCAGCAAGTGGCTGTGAGGTGCTGGAGAGACTTTCAGACATGGTGTACCAGGTGAGGATGTGTGTGTGGGAGAGTGGTGGTGTTGCACCAGAATCAGCTTGCACCCTCCCACCCCCTGGCTGAGAGTGTACGGCCTGAGGACCAGGCCGGCTCACCCAGTGCCGGTCCTCTGGTCCCTGCCACCCTGTCCCAGCTGAGGGGATGAGTGGGGGTGACCCTCAGGCGCCCGAGGAACACTTTGCTGAGGATATAGCATTGGACAATGTGTGGGCCTCGTCTCCCAGCATGCCCCGCGGCAATGAGAAAGGTTATTTATTATTTTCTTTGAATGTACTAGATGTTGTAGCTAGGTATTCATTGGTTGTGTTCTGCCTTTGTATAATTCCCTTGTTGTTACCATAGTTGAGAGTCTTATCGCCATCGTGTTCCCCCATTGTTTACTGAATTACTTCCTGACATTGAAACATTCTTTGTCAATAAAGAATTGTTGATCATTAAGTCTGCCTCTGTCATCATCACGCTACAGCGCGCACCACAGTATTTTAAATGAGATGACTATTGTGGGACAGAGGGGAGAATGAAATATTTGGCCAACATACAAACAAATAATAAAAATACTATGTTTACTGATAAGGATGGAGGACCCCGATCCCAATGTTTGCACACTAAAGTAGGCCTCCTACATTTACCATAGTCTGTACAAGACTAGCCTGTACAAGACTGTAAATGACTCCATTGAAATAATGATAATGGTGGATATCTTATTTATTGATATATGGACCTCAGACTTGTTGTTGATCCTAAAGGCTTGTAGGAAATATTTTGTAAGGATAAATAAATATTGAGGGGAAATTCTGGTTCAGAGCTATGGATATCCCTTATAGACCTAATAGAGATATGATGCAAGTCAACAAAGTCGCAGTTTGCCGTAAAACTGTATAACACAATAGTGAAAATACGTAATTAGAAAGACTACACACCCAAAAGTCGTGTATGTGACATCATAGCTTTCTGTCTCCACAAGCTACCCAGAGCGTTAACATGATGCCTGTGTGTTTCCGGGATGTAGTCACACGAGCAAAGGGTCTTGCTCGTTCTTTCTCTTCCCAGCTGGTAAAAGGACCAGGAGTCGCTGGATAAAACACATCAGGTAAAATACATGTTGGTGTTGGTGACGGATATATTGCAAAATTAAATGTTGCTTTACTGTTTTGTTTCTTGATTTGCAAAATTATCTTTTAAATGGCACAATTCAAACGCGATCAAAAAATAATTTGTCTCTCTCCATTGACTATATTTTTTCCGAAATAAGGTTCCATGGCGGACACCGGAAGGCTTGGAAGACTTAGACTCTATAAAATGATGCAGATGTTGTCTCAGTGCTTCCTGATTACACATCACTCACATTTTTTCAGATCCACATATGTTGTGTTGAAGCTTCTCTCTCATTAGTGACAACAAATAAAACACACACACCCACCTACTGACAAGCACAAACACCAACACACGCACGCACACACACATACACTATCACACACACACCCCATGACCAGATAGTCCTGCCATCATGCCACTGACACCCCCACCCACCCCCTCCAGAATAATATTTGTGCTGTAACAAGTTCTTCTGTCTTGTGTTTTCACTTCAAACTACCCCGTTAATGACCTCAATGGAACCCAATTAACCCCCCGACAAACAGACAAACAGGAAATTAAAGTAAACAGTGGTAAACAGCAAGATAGCCAGGATGAGATGCTACACAATGCTAAGTACTATTTTAAGTGCCGTGCCGTATGAACAGACATACAGTACATGCTACACCATGCCAGAAATGTAACCCAACCCAATCATCTAGCAGCTACAGTATGTCTAGTCCTAGAACCAGGTCAACATTTAGAGCATTTTAGAGCATTTGGCATGCTTTTATCCAAAGCGACTTACAAAAAAGTAACACATTTGTCGAAAGAGGGAGACAACAATATATCGCTGAAGGTATAGTACAATTAGAACAGAAGAAGTTACAAGCATTCCTGGTTGCCAGGTCAATAGAACAAGTTTACAAGCTTACAATTGCTAGGTTGGCTCCTTACTGTACAACAGCAGGTAGCCAGGAAAAGGTGCTACACAAGATATATTATATATATAGATATAGATATATATTTAAAGTGCCGGGACATACCAGCATACAGGATCCTACAAAGGACATTCAAACATGGAAGTGCTAAGGATTCAAGTATTGATCAGGTAGGTGGGAGAGGGTTGGGGAGGAGAGGTGGGTAGGTGAAGCTATTCAGGTGGACTCTGAATAATGAGTAATTTTCACTCAAAATGAGTGAAATTATTACATCGTTGATATAAAAAAAGATTTAATCTGGGATCGCTTTTATTTTGAAGGGACAATTCTCTGTTTTGCTGATCATGACATTTCCCCTTCCACTTTTCCCCAGGTGGTTGTCAGTCCAATCGTTTTCCAGAAGCCAAGGGCTTTGTTGTGGCACAGAAGCTGAGATGACAGATGGATGGTCAGTGAGTCTCAGTGGCTTGGAATACAATTGTTTTAGATACAAAAGTTGTTTATTGCCATGAGAAGATAGAAAGAAGTTGGAATTGGGCCCTGGGCGGGACTAAACTGCTATATACCAGGTTTGCTCCAGGTTAGGCTCGCAGCATGAGTCGCCATGGTAACTGAAATGAGATTAGTCTAAGCTTGGTATCTAAATTCATAATTGAATTGCTTGTTTTAACTCCTACAGCTTATACATAATAATGTGGGACATACAAACATATAAGATGCTACACAATGCTAAGTACTATTTTTAAGGGAGAACTTTGGTAGGTTGAACACGAGGCGTGTACCGGTATTCTGGATACGCTGCAAAGGTTTGATTGCGGAGGCCGGGAGTCCAGCCAGAAGTGAGTTGCAGTAGACAAGGAAGGGCCGGATCCTGTGGATGTTTTAGAGAGCAATTCTACAAGATTCGGCCACTGCGGTGATGTTGGCGTTCTGTGAGTTTCCTCACGGTCAGTGAAGGAGATACTGTAATGTCCTCAACACTGACAAGTATGTCCATGTGGGGGCAGTCTTTCCACAGCATGAAGAGAAGCTCAGTCTTGTCAAGGTTAGGCTTCAGGTGATGCACAGTCATCCATTTGCTGATGTTTGCCAGACATTCAGTGATGTGTCTTGCAATCTGGGTGTCAGAGGGGGGAAAAGAAAGGGATAGTTGGGTGTCATCTGCATAACAGTGATAGGAGAATCTGTGTGATGTGATTGCAGAGCCTATATATCTAGTGTATAGGGAGAACAGAAGTGGTCCTAGTACTGAGCCTTGTGGGTTAGGGTTAGAGATGTCGGTGTCAAGAGAGCAGGGTCTGCACAAGGAGCCATTCCATCTGACCTGATATGATAGGTGCAATGCATCAGGTAGGAAGTGAACCAGGATAGCGCAGATCCAGCAATGCCTAGTTCAGCAAGAGTGGAGAAGAGGATCTGTGGTTCACTGTGTCAAGCGCAGCAGTAAGTCGAGGAGAAGTGCACTGATGAGAAGGACGAGGCTCTGGCGGCATGGAGGGATTCTGTCACCGCGAGCAGGGCCATCTCTGCTCCATCTGAGCGATAGGAGGACAGTTGGTTAGAGATGGCACATTCTAGGGTATTAGAAAGGAATGAAAGAAGACAAACATCAGCACTGTGAACAAGTTGCAAACCGTATTCCACAACTCCACCGACCAGCAGGCTATATCGAACGGCCTTAGCCATAAAGTAGGGGATGTGGACTGAAGTGTTTTACAACAGGTACAGCACATTTTAGTGATTGTGTTGATGACCTGGTCCAGGTTTAGAGAGTGCTGTGGCTCTTTGACTCATCTTGTCATTTGTATGGGGAAGTCAGCTAATAAATAAAGCTCAATGAATTATGACAGCACATACTATTTATTATTACTATGGTTGTCAAAATAAGGCATTTATTTTGATGAATTAATTATAGAAAAATATAACGTCACAAAGATGAATGCAGATGAATCACGCTCTATATGTTGGAGGTAGGCCTATTAGATACCCTATTTCTCAACAGTCCTCTTCTTGCCTACATAGTGGTAAACTACATTCATAGAATAACTGTCTCACTGTTATATGTACTGATGTTGAATCTTGATAGCAGACATGCAGTTATATAGCAACAGTTTTGTTTTGGATGTCATCTTTCTCCAAGAGTGATAGCCTACTTTTAGTTATCAAACATGAAAACAACCTCATAAAATAATGTCTCCCAAACATGTTTTAAAGAACGCTCCAAATGCACACCGTGACACACCCACTTATCATCATCCCCCTCATCCGAGAACTGCCATTCGTTACACTATTTTCTCACAGCAAATGCGATTAATATGCGATAAATCACAAATGAATCCCAGAGAATGTCATTAATTAATCCCTTGAACACCCTTATTATTACACAAAAAGTGAAACCTAACATTTTAAGCTTTAATAAACATCTGTTAAAAAACAGATGTACATTATATGCCTACATTATAATGATGCTTATTAAAGAGTTATGAAAATGGTATTGCAATCAGCATGAACATAAACTACTGTCCAAATCAAAAACATTAATACTTCAACCTTCTCTCATCTGTCTTTGTCCACTTTCCGGTGGTAAGACCTTGTGAAGGTTTATAGGGCCCTCTGCTTGTCTTGACTTGCTTCTCATCAGTTGGTTCAAGTGGGTGACCTCAAGTCAGTTCCGTGATTTTGTCTTGATGCGAATCATGAGACTAAAACCACATTCACAGTCTGCACTAGATGCTTGGAATGTGCCACAAATGTCAGCTGTACCAGATCTGGAAACCTCTCACTTCAGCAACCAGGTTACCATCTCAGCAAATGTCTGTATCGCTCCCATTTTTCTTTATTCTTTAACGGTAAACTTGAAATCGTTGTACTGTTGACAGACGCGCATCGTGGCAGTCTTGCCTGTTTTCCTCAGAAACGCTTGGAAATTCATCTACAATTAACGTGTGAGCATGGGCATTTTGTACACTATTCGTCATTTCACTTTGTACAACTGAATTCATTGATCCAACAAATTTGCATGTATAATTTTTGCTTCTCCAGCTCTCTGGTAGGCTGAGGTATTTTGCCATATGATCATCTTGCACTGATAGCATTGATGCGTTTGTTTTAATCACAAGATAAGAATTGTCAATTAGTATTTTAATTTGTTCTGGGCTGGACTTGTTTCTCTCAGCGCATTTCTCACACAATTCCGTCGTCTCACTAAGAAGCTGGTTAATAGAAGTTCCATGCTTATAATTGTACAACATCTTCACAGCATCAGAATTAACTTTTTGTGTCAAGTGCCACTTCAAGTAATCGAGTTTCCCCTCGGCCCAAATTTTCCCGGTGGTAAACTCTGGTGGTAAAACCATTTGTTTTCGCCTCTGAGCTAAATTGAGAACTGAATTAGCTTTTTTTGTAGCTAAATATATCACAGTTTCACCTTGCTACCTTGACCTTCGCTTGTGTCTGTTTGAACGATTTCATTGAGCCATTCTTGTTTAAATGACAAACTGCCCTTTTTCTCGCGCCTGTAAAGATAACTGTAAAGATAAGATTTCTGCTTAGCCATTGCTGCTCAAAGCTTGAGCCGAGTGGGAAATGGATGTTATATAATGCTCAAATGTAATTGGCTGCGTAGCCTCGAGTGTCAATAATTGAAAAGTGTGTATGCAGTGTACTTCACCGCATTTGGCTGATCAACTGAACATTAGTTGTGTAGTTTTTCTAAAGTACAAAAAAGTACAAAAATGATTGCATTTTGTCTAAAAACATTGAGTGTGCGGGTCTTTCAACTGGTCTGTACAGTTACACACACACGCTGCTTGCTCGTGGCCAAGATACATGTGACTATTGCTTAGCTGTTGTTTCAGAACCATAGACAGCACTGTTTGTGGTGTTTAAATGCTGCACTGTTCTTAGTACTGAAACAGAGCGGAGGAGATTGATAGACAGAAAGACTTCATCCTGCCACTGGGCATGTTACTAGCTATTTATTATTATTATTATTATTGTTATTATTAATTTGGCTTGCTTTAGATCGTTTGTGTATGTATCTGGTGTGAATGATGTTCAGATTCAATGGCCTGGCTGTGTTTGAGTGTGTGTGGTGTTATGTGCGTTTAGGCCCAGCTCTGTGAGGAAGGCTGTTGAGTCCTGATAGTGTTATTTGTCGTGTTATTTGTATTTTACAGCATTTTCACTAGCTTGGTGTGATCGCATGAGTAAATGTCAATGGTTGTTGTGAGTTTGTTCTTGTTTCTTTGGTCATGACATTGATTTGGGCTATACAATATCAAATTGTGATGCAGTGTCATACTGCACTAAACTGTCCACATACAGTGGGTACTCTGTTAGATTAAAGTGGAAGAAAAAAGGACAGAGCAATTGATACCAGATAGACGAAGTGAGTCCAAGAATAAAAAGAAACTCAAAAGAGAGTGTAGCAGTGGAAGGATTTACTTGGCGTGGCCGGTGCTAACCTTTCATTATGGCGGGAGCACAAGCTCCTCGGCCTCGAGACTATCATTTATCAATCATCGCACCGAATGGGGAAACCCTTTTCCTTTTCCCCTGTGTGTGTTTTCCACTCGGTGTAGTTCAGTTCTCAAGCACTCAATCACTACCCTTTACCGACTCCCTCCGACAGCCGAGGAAGAAGAAAAAAGAACGGGTGGTAAATGAACAAGCAGGCGAGGAATTAGTTTTGCAGTTAACTTACTCGGCTGAATAACCGACAGACAAATGAGAAAACAGTCGGTAGTGAGGGTGCTGACAAATGGGTCTAGTTTGCTCCTTGGAAAATAAGGGAGGAATTACTACAGACCATGGATGGATGAATGACAAAAATAGATTTAAGTTTAATGTAACATTGAGAGGGCTTAACGCACAAGAGAGAAAGCCTGCACTATGACAACTGAGCAGAAGTGAACTGAATAACTGAACAACCTGATAAACAAAGTATTATTTCAAACAAAATAAATACGCATATTTGTCTTATTTTGACAATGCTGCTCTTTATTTTTTTACTGTGTAGTGTGCTAATAAATAGACCTGCAGACGACATAAAAATAAAATAAGATGAATTAGCCTAGATTAATTATAACATTGTTCAACTTGAAAACACTTCATTTTTAAACAAACTAATTGAAAGGCTACACCAAACTTTAAAACTAGACCAAACTTCCACCACCAAATCTCAAGTAGCAAATTTGCCATCAAAATGATTTAAAGCCACTATTGTGCCAAGCATATAACTTCATCCGTAGTTTGAGAAGTCTAAAGGCGGTTCCATACTCCGCGAGAAGCGAGAACTTTGTTCTCGCACCCAGGGCTGCGAGAACAAGAACAAAGTTCTTTTCTGGCCAGGACATTTCATACTCCGCGAGAACTCTCCTGGGAAGGCCCGCCCACAGCAGCACACGTCACACGCGCTTAAGCTAAGCATTGTGGGAATCAGAAGAAACAAACAAAGAAACGCGCCGGCGGAAGCGCAACACAACCACGCCCACTTCAAATCGACCAATCACACAATAGTTCTCGCACACGACGCGAGAACAAAGTTCGGCCAGGACGATGTGTCGAGAACAAGCTGCGAGAACAAGCTGCGACAACAAAATTACGTAATTTTGTTCTCACAGCCCTGGGTGCAAGAACAAAGTTCTCGCTTCTCGCGGAGTATGGAACAGCCTTAAGAGATAGCATCTTAAAGACCTTGAGGCAGACAGATAGAAACGTAGCAAAGGAGGAATGGGAGACAGACTGGCTGCTCGTTGTCAGACTGCGTGTCAACCCTGACGCCTCTCGTCTCTCTCTCTCTCTCTCTCCCTCCAGTCACTGTCTGCCCATCACTCCATCTCTGAATCACACATACTGAATAGGTTGTCTTGCTGCCAACCTATTCCTCCCTTTTCACCACTGGAGAAACATTTAATTTCTTATATACTTATAATATATAATATATAAATGAAGAACAAATATTTCCCAAGAACAAAATGACACTCATACATTCCTTGTCTCTCTGATTTAAACACACACACACACACACACAGATATACATACAATATAAAGGTGTTACATACACTTTACAAAGCTAGAGACAGGTCATTGCAAGGTTACTTTCTAAGTTTTCTGTACAATATACCTTTTTATAACTGTCCCTGTTACTTTGACCGCAGGAGAGAGAGAGAGGAGTGTAATGCAAACAGAAGTGTGTCAGGGCAAGGCCAGAGAGACCAGGGAGCTGTCAGTCAGCTGTGATGCATGGATGCTGGTCCCTCGCATGTCTTGACATTTACATTTACATTTAGAGCATTTGGCAGACGCTTTTATCCAAAGCGAAAAGTAACACATTTGCCGAAAGAGGGAGACAACAATATATCGCTGAAGGTAGAGTGCAATTAGAAGAGAACAAGTTACAAGCATTCCTGGTTGCCAGGTCAATAGAGCAAGTTTACAAACTTACATTTGCTAGGTTGGCTCCTTACTGTACAACAGCAGGTAGCCAGGATAAGATGCTACACAAGCTAAGTTATATATATAAATATGGAAGTGCTAAGGATCCAGGAGGGGTGGGGTTAATGTTTATCGGGTAGGGGGGAGAGGGTTGG
>OMKP01027615.1:0-10856 GCA_900302375.1 Bathygadus melanobranchus
CCCCTCCTCCCGCAGGCGCGTAGGGAGCTGAAGAGGCTGAAGGAGGAGGCGAGGCGCAAGCACGCCGTCGCGGTCATCTGGGCCTACTGGCTGGGACTCCAGGTACCCACCGGCCCCCCCCACCGGCAGGGGCCAGTCTGGGGCTGCTGCCAGACCCTAACCCCCTCTCCCCCACCACCAACCCCTCAAATCTTTTCCATTCCCTGCCTGTAGCGTGGCAGTGAACCTCACTACAAATAGAACGGCGGTAATAGCTTTGTGTTGAAATAGCCGGCGTGGTTGTAAGTGAGGTGAATTGCCACGAAATATGTGGGGCAGACGCGCGGGCGTTGAGATAGAACGAGACATGTTGTCAAGACACTCACGCACGCGCGCGCACACCCTCCTCGTAGTCAAGCCGACCGCATCAGTGAGTGACAGGTGTATTCCTCCACGTTATTCACTCAAGAGGTGTAAAGAACTGACTGTCCGTCTGTCACTGCGGCGTCTGTCTGTGTCTGTCTGTCTGGTCTCCTATTGGAATGCAACCTGTGTCCTCTGCATGTTAAATGTTTTATACTAACATTTCTTTTCATGCTAACTACTAACTTTTGTTTTTAAAGGACGTCTACTTATTGTGAAGCATGTGTTTGTCATCGGTCGGAGCATGGGTCCTGTCTTTTGTCCCTAAAACAGTTTTGCTCTGAATTTGCTGTGTTTTTTGGTTGTCTGTGTTAACGGCGAGGCTGTTCCTTGTCAACAGGTCATTTTTCTGTTGTGTTAAGTCATCTTTTCATTTTGTTTATTTACGATGCCACACTTTCACCCCCATCACTGTGCACCTGTTTGCCACGCAATTAGCATGATGAAGGTCGGCCCAAAGGGTTCCCGGCTGCGGCTGTTTTCTGTTTTGCTTGTTTTTCCACAGCGATTCATTTGGACTAACTGTCAGATTTTATTCACTGTTTTAACCACCACTCACTCCCCATCTCGACACGTGTACTCTGAGACTAACCAAACGTCTTATCTGTCGCTCTAGTGTGTGTGTGTGGATATATCTGTGTTGCTGTCATACACCGCTGTCAACTCATCACTTTGTGGCCCGGTTTCTTTACCTTTTTCCAAGAGATGATTGACAGCTGTGTTTTTTCTGGGGGGGGTGTTTTTTTCGCTCCAGGTCCGCCGGGAGTACAGGAAGTTCTTCAGAGCGAACGCTGGCAGAAAGATTTACGACTTTGTCATCCAGAGAATCGTACGTAGGGTTTTATACAAAATAACGAAAAATAAATTCTAATAAATAAAAGTGTACAAACCAAGAGAATAACTGGAAAGACAAAACCGGGCTCCTCCAGTACATCGACTCACGGCTGACGATGCCCCTCCCCCTCCCCTCGTGTGTCCAGATGCAGAAATACTTCCTGGGTCTGAAGAGAGACATGCGCTCCATGTCGCCCATAGACAGGAGCTGGCCCACCCGGCCCTACCTCTTCCTGGACACGGCCCACAAGGAGCTACGCAGCATCTTCCACCACTGGAGGGTGGGTGGAACTCTCTGAGGTCCTCACTTCCATACGGAACGTCTGGGACACAGCCTCGGTTAGCCGTGTCTCGATTGACATGCAAGCACGACCAATCACGGGCCATACTTCTAGAAAAAACAGACCCGTGGATATCAATATAAGAATAAACCAGATTCACAGTTATGTCTACATTACTTTGAGTGACAACGCCGACAGCCAATGAGAATCGTGTCTTGGGCTTCAAGACACTGCGCGGCTTAACTTGCGCTACGTAACGTTTAGGAGTCACGTGGTGACTAATGAATGGAAACTGCTGAGACTACATGTAAACTGGTGTGTGTGTGATGTGTGATGTGTGCAGTGCAAGAAGTACAGGAGCCGGTTCACAGAGGAGAAGAAGGCGGTGTTCGCGGAGAAGCTGCAGGCCAGCGAGATCTTCAAGGATAAGAAGTCTCTGTACCCCAGCAGGTACGGCCCTGTTTTTAGACTGAGGTGTAGCAGTAGCCCCCGCAACACGCCACCTAAGTGACTTTGGCTGGGCTCCTCTGACGACCAGGACACAGGTAGACGTACAAACCAGTTTATTGGAGAGATGACGAGATATTACAGGCCGAGCAGGTGGTTAAACACTGACGTGTCAGCACTCTCTCCCTGAGTGTGTGTGTGTGTGGTGATGGCTGGTGTGTCCTGTGTGCCTTAATTACTCAATGCATCGCAGGTGTGCAGCCTCACCCAGCCCCACACTAAACAGCCTGACTCGGGCCGGGTGAGGCTGCTTAAACCAGCCACTAACCACACACACGCTCCACACAAGGTTTAGGCACTGTAGTAAGATTTAAGATATACGGTATAATGGTTTAAGGTATAATTTGAGTAACTTAGTAGAAATGTCCCAACTATCTGTCAGCTATTAGTGAGTGAAATGTACTGTGAGAGTATCTGTTCGGACTATCTGATTTGTTCTGGTTGGCTGTGTACCTGCCTCTGTATGAAACTATTTAGATTTTAGACCGCTCCCGGGCATCTCTTCCCTGATTGGTTTGGGAAATCTTGCCTGTCAATCACAGATCCATGAATGCAATTTGTGCAACTGTTCAGAAAGGTGGAGAAAGGCACCTTTTTTAAGTGTCTTTGACATTCCTAGTACGCTCATCATCTCAGTGCATCCGTGGCTCCCAGTCTATCGTCTACTGAGGGGTTAATGGTGTTGCTTCTTCCCATCAGTGTGGGTCAGCCCTTCAGAGGGGACTACCTGGAGATCAGCAAGAACCCCAAGTACCAGAAGCTCAGCAGCGCCGTGGACGAGAAGGTCCTGCTGGCCGACGTGGTCAACAAGATCAACCGGGCCAACGGCAAGGTAAACCCCGCGCTGCTGGCACCCGTGCACGCGCTTCTTCTGAGCGTTGCAGTTGAGCTGGTGGACAATCTTCCTCATGTGACACCATTTCAGGCCGTTTTTGAAACGTTTTTATTTAAAAGTTGCCGGCTGACCCTTCATCACAGGCATTGGCATGTTTCAAGCCGGATTAATACTGGACTAGTTTCATGAATTATAGATTCACGAGCGCGATGACCACGTTGTAACAAATCATCTGGTGTCCCTAGGCTTAACTGTTAACTGTAATCCCAGGACCAGAGAAACTCTTTCTGTTGTCTTTAACGCAGAGTGATGCTCAGCAGGTTCAACGGTTTTGTTGTTGTTGTTGTTGTTCAGGGTGCAGCTCGCATCTTCCTGCTGACCAAGAACAACTTTGTGCTGGCCGACCAGAAGACGGGCCAGGTGAAGGCCAGTGTGCCTCTACCCGACCTCACCAGCATCTCCGTCAGCACGCAGAACGACGGCTTCTTCGCGCTCAAACTCAAAGAGGTGAGCGGGACCACGGGCGGTGAGAGAGATACTCTGCAGCTCAACACATCAGTCAGGTCCCTGTGGAGAGAATAATGAACCCTTCACCAAATTAATTTTGTGTACTCTGTTGTTCACGTCTGACATGCAGCGGAATGCTTCGTTGCCAAATGTCCACCAAAATGTAGTTGGCAAATGTCAACCAAGATGCAAGGCTGTACTATTATTTATTTCTTACATTCAGGGTTCTGCGGCGGCTGCCAAAGGAGACTTCCTGCTGAGCAGCGAGCACCTGATAGAGATCATCACCAAGCTGCATCGCACCGGCACCACATCCGTAGACCATGAACACCTAGACATCAACATCTCCGATGAGTAAGGGCTCCTGCGCGCATACACGCTTCCAACACACGCGCGTCCAACGCACAACGAGTTGTTCGGCCCTCAGTGTTAACCGCCGCGCCCGTCCCCCGCCTGTTTCCCCTCGGCAGGTTCCTCGTGCAGTTCAAGCAGGACAAGGTGTGCGTCAAATTCGTGCAGGGAACGCCGAAGAACGGCAACGGCGTTTCCTGCAAGCGCAAGAACAACCGCCTGCTGGAGGTGTCCGTGCCCTCAACGGCGTAACCACGCCGCCAAGCCCCCCGGTCACCTTCAGGACGTGGCGGACCAAACGGCTAACCGAAGCAGCCGACCGCGCCTCTCCCGGGACTCCTCTTCTCCAGCACCTACCCTCATCCCCGACTCCCAAATGACAATTATATGTGCAATTATTCAATTGATTGTGATTATGATGGTTTTTTTTGTTTTTTAATTTCATAATTTTGTTTGTTTGTTTATTTCATAGCCGTCGTCTGTTTTGTTTCCTCCCCTGGTCGGGTTTATCACGGCGCAGTTCATTTTTTGGGTACAGAGAGCCCCCGTGCTCGTGGGGTTGCTTGCCGAGGAAACGTTGCCATTGCTGTCGGCGTTTCGTTAAAAAAGACAAACCTTGCTGTACGACTTGGTGACGGTGTTGTGGTTCAATGACGTAGATGATCACTCTTGGTTATTATGCCTGTATGTTGTACCCACTCTCTAAGTATCTCTGGGGTTGCGTGACGATTCCGGCGACTTGGCTTCGGCTAATCTGCGATCTGTCCAAATCGACTCTTTTAAGACGACAAAAGATAACGGAGATTAACAAAGAGCTTTTTTTAAGCTAGGCTTTAAGGTTTGTTTTCTGGAAGACGTATTGATTGCACTTAACATTCTTTATGGTGTGTTCGGGGGGAAAAGGAAAAGAGAAATGAGGAGGATTTTAAAGGTGTATTTGATTCTTTGTCCGGTTAATTTCTAGTGTCTGTTCTCGATAAACGCCAATGCTTGTCAAATTTGATTTGCCAAGCCAAAAAAAGACTTTTGTATTCCAGAACTCCTATGTGCCATTCAATGGATCCGGTTTGTTGGTTCTCTGTACATTCAATTAACCTGATGTTGACAGATGAGTCCAATATAGGCGTTTAGTTATTGCGTTTGTTAATATCGATGCCAAAAAGTTAGAATAGATGAAACGGGCATAATTCTACGCTGCACATTCAATATAATATTTTTCTTTTTGATTTGCTTTACAGTACAGTCACCGTTGGCAAGCTTTATACTAAATAAGTACAGTTGGAAAAACTGCACCTCTGTCAAAATCTCATGCCAAATCCAGAACTATATAAAGTGACAAGAGTCTTTCTTACAGGGGACACCACATTTCCCCAGATAAAAAAAAAAATCTTTCAAAATAAGTCTCACACCCAAGGGAAATAAGATGACGTTCTGAAGTATTGCTCTTACACAGTGACACGGCGAGGAAAACACGCTAAAACTATAAGGAAAAAGCCACAAAAACACCCTGAATTGGTCAGTAGAGTTGAATCGTGCTGAGTACACAGTCCTGTCCCTGGCTGTACCATAACCTGTACATATATAGCTCTTTTAGCTGCAGCCCTGGCATGGAAGGAAGGTCTAGACCGGAGCTTCCTACTTTCTTCTTGCTGTGCTGTTGGAATAGCTATTGTTGTTGCCATTGCAATTGTGGGGTGTGTTTTTTTCTCATTGTAGTGCGTGACCCACCATTGGCTAATGGGTCTTTTATAAATGCAGTGTGTTTCTTGGCAAAGGGAAGAAAACAAGTGTCAGCGTTTTGAGTGTGACTGGCCGATGCTTGCTGAATGAAAATGGCCGCTTTATATAGCCTGGTACACATTTCGGTGTTCGCAACTTAATTACACTCATACCAATGTCGGTGACTAGAACAGCGAGTACGTGTGCGTTATAGTTTTGAAGTATATTTAATATGATCATCTTCACATGGACGTGTTCAGCGGTGGGTAGTGTACTGTTGATTTTGAACGGACCACTCTGTGTATTATTTCTCCTCTATGGTGCCTGCTGTGGGGCTGGGAACCTTGCCTGGTTTTGTAACGCCTCGGAAAACAGGTGGGGGACGCAGGGGGACTGGGATTCTGTTGCTCCTCTTCCTTGTCAGGACTAGTCGAAGTTGACACCAGTCTTGTCTCTCTCTATCGCAATCTCTCGCTCTGTCTCTATATCTATCTCTCTCTGGGTGGATAGAAATGATGTATTCATTCTTGTGTGCGTAATTACCTGCGCTGAGATGGACATGTTTCAATGGAACTCAATGTATCACATTTACTATTAATCTTTTTTAAATTAAATAAGCAATTATAAGTCATTGCTGTTCACGAGTGTTTTGTTATGTCACCACAATGTGTCTTTAATGCGTGTTTATTAGCTAGCTGAGTGGGAGAGTTATTGGGGAGGGTGGCCACCACCAGTACACATGAACACTCGGGCCTTGTTATAGGCCTAGTACACAACAGCTGGCCAGATGTTTTCCATCACATCTGGGGGGAGCCGTCCCGGGTTAAATTCCGCGGCATAGGGGTGGCTGCCGGCGGCAGGTCCCGGGGGAGCAGCCCTCTGCAGATGGAGCACGGCATGGTAAAAATAGAGGTTTTTGGTCTGTCCCGCGCTCTGTTCCCACCACTGCAGGATGGGAAAGGAGGGAGGAGCCCTAAACTCTCCGTGGAGATTCGGCCATCTGATTCTACCAAGGCCTGCAGGCCTACGCATCGTTTCTATCCCAATTAGGGGAATTATGTTAAATCTCTCGTACAATAGGCCTACATAGCGCGGCGGTTTGGCAAAACATTGCATTTTCATTGGGTTGGCCTAACTGTTGACTTAGAGTGCCTTGGGAGTCCGAATTTGCCGTGTTTTATAAGTATGTTAGGCCCCCTCGTGATAGTGGACAGTCTTTGGCGCCACCTTGTGAGTGTAAACTATAACGTAACAGACAAAAGGCTCGTCACCTTCATAGATTATGTCAGCGGATTACAGAGACACCCTCCCATGCTGCAGACCTGTAGGCCCACCGTGGATATCAATGGAAACAAAGGGAACCATTAAAATGACCAGCATGCCTGACCGATCAGATGTATTATATATCACATTGATTTTACTTTATTTGATACAAAGTTGTCTAAACTTGGTTAATCTCTGTCCATCTAACTGAATGGGATAGAATGGAGACAGGATTGCCTCTACTTGAGAGGCCTTCGCAGCTTTGTCAGTGTTCTGCAGCACTGCGGGGGGATTAAACAGACAGCCTCCACTCTGAGGTCTGTATACTATCCTTCTACAGTCGACATTGAACATTTAGTAACAAAGTTTAGCAAATAATTGGAGTTTGAGTGAAAACACTTTGCTTGCCAAGCGTTGCGAAAGCATTCCATCACTCCCGAAGCATGTCCAGGTGCTAGATTGAGTATAGATATGGCCTTCAAGATCCACACTGTCGTGCACCTCTGCTAGATGGACCTCTTATTTATTAAATGGGCCATTAATTGGATTTATGAGGGCGGTTAGACCCGAGTCGTTTCCAACAAGCTGTCAAATCCTCTACGGCTCAATATATGATCGCCATCGAGTGCAGTTAGGCGTGACGTTGACGTATATATTTCCCGAGGAGGTGCGCACCACGACATGCGGAGCCCCTCGGTGTTGAAGGTGAACGGGAAGGTGAAGGAGGACGTGAAGCAGGCCAACAGCCAGCACCTGAGCTTCAACGCCCCTGATCTGCACTAGTGGGCCTACGAAGCCAACAGTTCTCATAGCGTCTTTTAAACTTTAAAAGACAGTGGAGTGGCAGACTTTAAAAAAACATATAACCTGCAAGCCTGCTCATTTGCAGTTTTTACTGCTCTTTTAAGTAAGTAGGTTAAGTATGTAAATAAACACAACAACGGGAAACTCCATTGTATAACAAACAGGCAATATGGCCTATATGCATATCCATCTATATACAGTGGTCAGGACACCCACTACAAATAAAAATCCTGTCTGAAAAGCTGGGGTTTTAAAAGCTTTTTAATGGATTATATTTTTCTATGTAGCCTACTGTCATGGATACGTTTTCTGCTACGTATGTTACGTAACATGTGTGTTGTGGTATTTACACGGTTTAAACCAGGCTACCCTGTGATGAGCGACGAGTGCTTGTTGTATTTGGGAGGTCTGAAAGAGGTCACTGGGTTGCAGCGAGGACCGGGTCCCGCCTGCTGGCAGAGGCTCTGGGTGAGGCCGGGAGACAGGTGGTAACTTATGGTGGGAACAAAACTTCTCTCCAAGCAACACATCACACGATCTCACGCAGACGTAGATGGACGTTTTATGACGAGGTTTTAATCTGTCCCGCGTTGCCTACCTCGGAGCAAGAGACGTGCCAGGTGTTCTGTGAATTAAATGAAATAACTGAATTTTCTTGGTGATAAAATTGGATTTCCCCGTGTTTCCTCTGCTGTGCAGTAACGATATGCAGCTGTAGGCCTATTGGCTATAACGAAGTGCTTGCTTTGACTTGGACAAGCAGGGTATAGGCCTATATTTTATAATCTGTACGGGTAAAGCAACGTAAACACTTACGGTACTTAGCCTACATGCAGCCTAAACCCTGTACAAAAGACCTACATTATACATTGTCTTCAGTACTTCCATTGCTCCAACAGACTCACAAAAGCTACAGTCTTATATGCGCTAAAGTGCTGTTTCTGTATTGAACTTCAATTTTATTGCTTATGAAAATATCTTTTATATTTTAGATCATTATGAGCGTCTGAAACTGTTTCAGCTTTGATCGTTCTTGGGTGAAGTTCTCCTGGTCACCGCTGGGTGGGGCCAATCGGCAGGAATATAGTAGCCTACTCTTCTGCCCCTCAGATATTTGACACCTATAGTGTACATTTTACACCTCTTGCACATAAATTCAAAATGAAATAATGCAATTATAATAGCAAGGTGTTGCTTTTATCATTCAATATTGATCAGACAGCAGCAATGGCTTTGTAGGCCTTGTAGGCCTCATTTAGTACCAACAGGCTTAGTTCATGTTTGAGTAATACATGTGTAATTCATATGTCGGATAAGACAGGGGTTTAGAGCCTCATGTGTTGGTGAAGGTGCGTGTGTAATGTTATGTAAAATGTGTGTATGGACGCCGTTATGAAACCATCACCTGTTTAGTCGACCTTCGAAAGAAATCGTTCGGCAAACCCTGGCAAAGGAAAACTGCAATCCTGAAGAGCATCACCAGTTGTAGTGAGACAAACAAGATATTGCAAAAACAAGCCAGAACCTGTTGAGGTTTCACCTCGATTGAAACAATGAACAAGGTCATTTACAAAAAAAAAGTTTATTTTCCAAAATAGGTGTGTGAAGAAATTCTTTCTCACTTCATCATATAATTCTGTTCATACTTTTATTCAGTTTTCATTGAGTTTGTAAATACATAATGTTATAGTATAGCATAGTATTGGTGGACCCAAAAGGTATTTAATACCTTACCTTTGGAGTTAGAGGAAATAGGCCCAAACATCTTTTGGCCTCAACAGAATGCGAAACACACCGCTAGGCAGTGAGATGGGTGCGGCTTCAATGTCTATTTATTATCACGCCATATAAAGGAGTTTGGAATCATTTCCAGAGCCAGCTAGGTCATGACCACAAAGGACAAAATATCGGCAAAGACAAAATGGCTCAGGGTCCGCTTTCAGTCTGCCTTCGCTGAACTCTCTGTGGCTGTGCTGGGGCTGGCGGCTCCCTCGTCCCTCTGAGAGGAGGCGATGGCCAGGGAGCACTGGATGGGCACCACTCTCTCCTTCCCATCGCTGGTCCTCTCCCGTGGGGCGTGGATCTGGAGCTGACCCGCCGCCAGGGAGCAGGTGATGTTGCCGGGGTCCACCCCCTCCGGCACGTCAAACTCCTGCCGGAACTCCTGGCACCGGTAGGCGAAGGAGCCCTTGCCGTTGTCCTGCTTCCTCTCTGTCTTGCCGCTGACCCGCACCTTGCGGCCCACTTGTGTGACGGACAGCTCCTCCGGGGAGAAGTCCTTGGTGTCCAGGGTGAGGCCAAAGTTGCTGCCGTCCTTCCCCACCTGGAAGGCGATGGGCTTGTAGATGGCCATGGAGGAAGAAGGCAAGGACGACGAAGAGGAGGAGATCAAGGAGGAGGTGGAATGTTCGATCTCCTCAAAGATCTTCTGATGGAGGCGCTCCATGAACTCCATGTTGTGCCTCATCTCCTGCATGTGCCGGATCATCTCCTGCTCCATCTGGTAGAAGATTGGTCTGGTCTCGGGCCACAGGCTGCGGATGGGCCAGTGCAGGTCCATGAGGGGCATGAGGCCCATGTTGACCGGGGTGGGCTGGAACACGCTGGGGCAAAGCATCCTGCACGAGTTTCGGGGTTTGAAAAACGAAAAAAGCCTGCGGGTTTTCGGAAAATCCTTTGCTCTGTCTTGGCGAGGGTCTGTTTATTGTGTGTGCCTTCCTCTGAGCCCACCTGCCTTTATATACACTCCCGGAAGGTTCCAGAGCAGCAGCATACCACAGGCTCAGTGTGTGTGAGGCTGTTATGACGACGCCTCTGCGCTCATAGGCTAAAACCAGCCAGGGTATTACGGCACACATGCCACGCCGCTACAGCCAGCTGCTATTTTGGGACGTGAACACACGGTGGCAGGTCAGTGGAATCTGATCCGGAATACTTGTCATACAGTCTCTTTTTTGAATAAGATGACATACACTCCGCTCAACCACTTCAGCTGGCCGCCTGGTACCACCATCACTAAAAATAAACAAACGTCGCTCCAACAAATCACAACTCTTCTCTGTCCTTGCACCACAATGGTGGAATGACCTCCCGACAGCGGTCAGGACAGCAGAATCACTGACCTGCTTCCGCAGGAGGCTCAAGACCCACCTATTCAGAGTCCACCTGGACTCTGAATAGCTTCACCTCCTGCCCACCTTTCCTCCCCAACCCTCTCCCTCCTACCCGATCAATACTTGAACCCCCCCCCTCTTGGATCCTTAGCACTTCCATATTTGTATGTATTGTCTCTTTGTAGGATCTTGTACACTGGTATGTCCCGGCACTTGAAATATAACTTAGCTTGTGTAGCA
>OMKP01027664.1:0-11407 GCA_900302375.1 Bathygadus melanobranchus
GCCCACCTCCGTGGCCACCAGGGGGTCTCGGCCTCTGCCGCCACCGCTCCCGGAGAAGTTCCCCCCGACGAAGCCGGAGTGCAGGAACACCAGGCTGCCCGCGGTCAGGTAGAGGAGGATGAGGGAGAAGAAGCGCACGGGTTTCCGCCGGAAGTAGCGCTGGATCTTCAGCAGAGGTCTGGCCATGCTGGCTTCCACTGCCTCTCGCTCGCCCACGCCCAGCGGTGACAACTCATAAAGCAGACCGACGCTGGAGTGACCCGCCTCTCTTCTGCCTCTCACGCACGTAGCAATTATTAAAAAACAAAAGGTAAAACAAAAGATCACACCAAAGTTCAGTGTCTGTATGTGTCATGTCCTCGTCTAGCGGGGCAGAGTCTGGGCCCATGAACCGTCTCCCCAATGAGCGTGTTGTTCCTGGGGAGCGCCCCAACCCTCAGGGCCAGGGGCGGGCCTACGGCCCTATCTTGAGCACCGCAGGTGGATTGTTTTCACTGTCTGAGCTCAGATCTCCTTGCCATTGTGGGAGCGGTCATTCAGCCAGAAGGTCTGAAGGAAGTCGGCGATCTGCAAGAGAGACAAGACAGGAATAATGGCACAATTGTGTGGACTCTTTGTTGCCAGTAAAAATATAAAAGTGGAAAGTTGAGGGTTGGCAGTCTCTTTAGTCATTTAGCACATGCCTTTATCGAAGGCAACTTGGAACAAGTGAGGCCGAGTACAATAAAAGCATACAATCAATGTTGAAGTAGCTACAAAATGGTGCTGTGCTGCACAACATAGCTTAATAAACAAAGTTTTGTTTAATAAAAACTACTAGACAGTAGGCGGTCTTTATGACAACACAAGCTGAGCTTTACAGCGCCATTATCATCAGTAAATTAGGTGAAACCAGCTACATGTGAGGGAAAGAAGCAATAAAAGACAAGTGTGGTAGCCTGGGGCATCGTCACTGATGATCCTAACAAGCGAGGAATATCACTGTAGAGATAATATCAAGATTAACACATTTGATGACTGCTTGATGAGCTCTAAATCAAAGGCATTGTTCACACGCTCGAGGTATCAACCACAAGCAAACGCTATAGATAATCACAATAGATTATCACTGAATTATTATTTGTTAGTGATAAACAATAATTTCACAAATCCTTCCACTTGGGACGTCTGTCAAAGGAGGCTCTGTTCGATGGGACCGACCTGAGAAAGTACGATCAGGAAAGGCGTAACATTACCCTCTTCGTGGGGGGTCACGGAAATTTCCAGGATAAGTCAAAACACGTTTGTCACCTGAATCCCCCCAATCCCCCCACCTACACACCCGACCCTCTCACAGAGCCCCCTGTGAGCTGCCGGCGTGTCTGGTCTCCCTCCTGGTGGAGGCAGGAGACCGTCGAGGGCACTCAAGGGGAAACAGATCGCATTCAGTCATCCCCTTCCGTTGCGGAGCCGGTATTTGTGGGTCATAATACATTCGATCTTGGCTGACCTTGTAACGAAAATGCTGGACGACAGGAAAACATCTACTTGGAAAGGACGCTAAAAAGACACAGGGTTCCAGATAGCAAAACCTGCAGAGCTGATGGCGCCAAGAACAGAAATGTGTATAAAAAAGGTCAATCTAAGTCCTTCGGCTTGGTTCACTCCGTTCTCCTCGCCGTGTTTTAAGGAGGAGACAGATGTAGTTTGACAACATCTGTTACCGCTAACTCCCCTGTCTTCTAATCAGTTCTTGGGAGCCACGCCCCCTCCTATCTCTCCCCTGCACACAGAGCTCAACCACCCACACCTCCCCCCCTTGTCTGGTTCAATTGTTACACCATCACACCCCTGCACCATGGCTCCATCCTTTTTACAATTTCACACAAACCTCTCGAGGGTCGTGTGAATCCAAAGCGAGTATTGGCATAATGGAAGACTTGGAAAAACTCACGAAAGTGAAATACATTGATTTCCCATCCGCAACCCCCAATGCAATGCCGAAAAGTACCATTCAATGCTATTTTGAACGTGTGGTTCCTGTTCTCATTTTCAGTTGGGAGTTGAATGTAGAATTTCAATAACCCCCACCCAACTGATGCAGTTGTGATTTCAGTGCTCCATAAAAGACCCCGTCCGTTCCGCCACAGCTGAATAAACAGTGTGAAACAGAGGGTGTTTCTAAACCATGATAAATAAAACCAAATACCGACTCTTTGATCGAAGTGAACTCTTTTTCATTTTAGGGGAAATGAGACAAAGTCCACTTCCTTGAATTAGTTGAAAAGACAGCCTTGACACAATGCAACGTGAAACGTAGTCTGGTTAAATTGTTGCAAGTGTGTTGTACAAGACTTATCTGTAGAAGGAAGCAAGTGTTGAACATTCTAATCAACTACTAGTCTTCTACCATGTGTTTTGCATCCATCTACCCTGAAAAGCTCTGATATCTACACACACAAGCACATAGTCTGCTTTCAGTCCCTAAATTTGGATACTAGTACCTCCCAAATAACCACGCAACCAAGGCCTATTCAAAGCCATTCATCCTCTAACCAATATGGATAAATTATACATGGGGCGCACGCCGGGACACCAACATGATTAAACAACCAAAGCCTGTGCACACACACATACACACACAGCTACACATGCACACGGCGACATACATACACACACATGCAGAGAAAAACACACGCACACGCATACGCACACGCCTCAATGAGCGACAGCAAATTATAACTGTAAATAATTTAGCGCTAGCCAATTACTGAAATTAAATCGAGCTCTCAAGACTTATGCGGGGCTCAAGTGACGAGGGCATGCACTCGACTGCAAATAACAGCTATGATCATGATCCATTACTCCTGTTCGCTCGCCATCGCTGCACGCTCAATAACCTTACTTGAGGCCACGATGAACCCATTGAAGGTGAGGAACAAACAGTGCCTTAAAATAGGGGGAGATTCGGGGGGGACAGGAGAGTCTAGTGACGGGAGTGTCGGACTCCCGGCCAAGACGTCATTGGCTTGAGCTCGCGGCTCCCAGTCTACCAAGCAAGCATCGTTGTGCTCCTTTACTTCCATGCGTCTGTATTTTCACTGCGAGTTGTATTCGGGAATCTCACATAACACAAACAATATTTTTAGATTACGTCGAGACGAGACTTGAACCCAGTGACTAGCCACTTCATATTCATCAACCCCTGCAAATATTTAATCAGGGGAGATGTGGCTTGGGTGCCGTGGCGATGACAAAGTTAATCTTTGTCCATGGCCGGGCGGACAGCCAGCTCAGCTTGTTCTTTGCTGAAATGGCTCGTCAGGTTTTTCCATAAATATTCCTAATTTCTCTGGGTGGACAGCCGGAGTAGAGAGAAGGCTAGACTGTGGTGACGATCCCATATCTTGATTCTTAACAGTTTGCTGAGGCTCCCCGTCCAGTGCAAGTTACAACATTTATTTTAATCAGTTGCGATACTGGAGCTGCCAGAAAAACTCAAAATGTTTAAGATTCTCATGGGAGCAATGGTTAATTACAGGACATTATATACGGAGCTGGCCATCTGCCAGTGAAGCCTAACAGCCAAGCCCGACCAGATGCGATGCCTCACAATCCCTCGCCCTCTCTAGATGCTGTTTGTGGGCGCGCCGGTGGGAGCTGTCATTCAAGTAAGATTTTGCATCTGTGCTGAGCTGTATACCAGAGACACAGAGAGCATAGGATAGATAGAGATAGAGAGAAGATCGAAAATTGGCGAAGACATCCTTAAATAGTCATTGTGGAGTGTGTGTGGTTGGTGGCTGGTTTAAGCAGCCTCACTTGGCCCAAGTTAGAGTCTGGGGCTGCGCATGTGATGATCCAGGCACCCCCCAACTCAGGATCATGGTTCAACAATTACAAGGGGACATTTTCCATTGTCTACAACAGCCATGAGGGCTGTTGTAGACCCTCACGCGTTCCCTGATGCGTCTGGTCCCTGATGTGTCCGGTCCCTGGCTGTGGTATTTCCAGAGAGGAGAGGCCATGTGATTGGACAATCAACATTAGTGAGTACTGGCAGGCTTGTGTTGAATTTAATTTCCTGGTTTAAAGCACTCCCATCGACAACGTTGTCAACTCCCACAAGCAGCAACTACAGAGGGTGAGGGGCGATGCCACGCAATGCCAATCGCGTGACATCGTGTCTGGTGGGGCCGGTCCGTAAGGCAGGTACACAAGGGAACTTTTCTTCTGAAAATGTGGCCATGCTGTGAGACTCTGAGCCCTGTTTGTGTGATGTCTCTTGAAAAACAACCACATTTCATGAATACCGACAAGGCGGCCAGAGTTCGATCATTTCCCGCTGGCAGGCAGAATAAAATATGTAGGTTGGCTTCGATCAACACATGTATTCAATCTCTGTTGCTTGGTCTTATGCCATATTTGACTAAAGAGGACATAAGGAAAAAGGGTGAGGCTTTACAACCAAAGTATGCTGGAGTGTACTCCCAGCATACTCCAGGCCAGCTGATTCATATTAGTTGCCGTAGCAACATCTAATACAGGCTCACATGTCTCTGCTTGCACAATGCTGTGGCACACGATAATGGTTTTGAAAAAAAACAACAACAACATTATTTTTGGAGAATTACACTGCGAGGCCCTAAAAAGGGGGCCATGTCTGAGCAGGTCATTTGGTGTTTGGATTTATGGGTGTGATTGTAGTGAAGGAGGGTGAGGGAGGGGAAGGGACAACCCACAACACTGCACCGATATGGAGGGAGCTATCAGCAGGAAGAGGATCAGCGGGGAGCAGGTGCAGGTCATTGGCGCCAGCACTCACCGGGAAATTGTTCATGAATGTCTCTCTCACTCGCCCCCGTCCCTCTCTCTCTCTATCTCTCGTGTTATTTCTCTCTCTATCTCTCGTGTTATTTCTCTCTCTGTCCCTCGGAACATTCTCCCCTTATCTCACCTCCTTTTCTGTATCATGCTATTGTTCTAGTTGTCTTTTCTGTCTCCGTTTTTACCTCGCTCTCCCTCTTGCCACGTGTTTGCACGTGCGACATGGACATGTGTCTCCATCTCCTGTATCTTAACACTTCCCCTATTCTGCTTCTGCTGACCTTTTCCCCGCCTCTCTCTCTGTGTATCCATAAGAGATGTGGCTGTGCTGTGGTCTGCACAGCACAGCCACATCTCTTATGAATACACAGTGAATACATAAACCTTTTCTAAAATCGCCGTCGCACATTCTTCTGATAGATAATAAGGTACTGCGAGGGTTAAAGTCAGAGCATCTGGTAAAGTCCCCCCATGTTTGGGGCCTGCCTTCCTGCATTAGGAGAGCAACGTCAGATCAAATCAAACTGAAGATAGCGTTGCTCTCACAGAGATAACCCAGGCTGTGTTTCCATTGACATCAGCAAGGAGGGCTTTGCTTTTTCCACAAGCTGCTCAACCCGTGAGGGATGATTGACAACAATTGCCTTGTTTTATGCTGCCAGGTTTTCTTTATGCTGCCATTATGTCTGCCCATTCAGTAGGCCTATATACTAACCGTCCCCGGAAGGAGAGATCACTCTTCTGGGTCCCCTTTCTTCCCTTGGACTCGGTGAGTTCCTGCCCTTTAGGGGCTATAACTGTTAAGGGCTATATAAATGAAAAACGGACTTGAGTTAACTCGACTTACAGAGCAGCTACAGAACACTTACAGAAAAGGTACATAATGCACAGGTGTGATCCACGTTATGAGAACATCTCTTTAAATTAGGGTTTACTACATCAAATGTGAGTAATATTGTAGTCAAACCTATTAGTGTACAAGCAGGTGGGGTAAAACAAGCATTTCATGTGAAGTTAATCAGTCCAAATGTGTTTAGATAATCTTCTACCACAGTACAAAATTGCCACTCAAGACAACAGAAAAGACAACAAGCGTGTTGACTCTTACGTGCCAAATCTGTGGCTCACTGTGGCCCCTTTTTTCCCCCACAGATGGTCACCCCTCATGCGAGTGCATGACCCTTGAAAACCGGTGCGCATGCCTGTTGGCTGCTTCCGTAACCAGTGACAAATAGATGTGCTGGAGTGCCAGAGCACATCTATCTATTTACTTTGTGTCTGGCAAAAATCGGTTGCGGCATGTGTGCCAAAGCCTGTGCCTTTTTTTTTTTGTCATCCTCACGCCAAACAGTTTAATTGGACCTGCGTTTGATGCTAGTGTGTGTATGCCTCAAAGCCTGGCTCTGTGCCTGATACATTTAATTACTGCAGGCCATTTAGAGCTCTCTGGAAACGTTTCAGTGGAAAGATTTGAGAACCTGCGAAAAGTGGCAGGCAAAAAAAGCAAGCATAGCACTTCTACTGCCATGAAGTGACCTGCTACCTGGGGGTTGTCATTGACTAATATATCTTTTGGCCAAGGGCACATCATGCAGATAACAATTTAAAATAAAGAAATGTAGTATGACCTTGCTATATAGTTTGACCCTGCTATGTTTCAGTGCTATCTATGCCTTAGCAATAACACACAAATGTGGCAATCTTTTACTCCCCACTTACTTACACGTAACAATGGAAGAGGCAATCCTACAAAGGCGAACGTCAGTTGGTCAAATTTATAATGTGCTGCATTGTATGTGTTTTGCTCCAGTGTCCTTTAGCAATATACCCTTGCTCTTTCTCTCATTTTAAATGTCAACCGGATGTTTTTTCATATCCTGTTTTTTGGCGTCCTGACTAGCCACTACTCACCGGCACAAGAACACCTTCCGTCCGAGAAAAAGGTGTAGCCGTTCCTGAATGTGAACACTTGTTTGTGTTTGTGTTTATTTTAATGTGCATTGTTTCTGCTGGTTAATGACTGAGGAAATCTTCACTGTCAATGTCCATGTTGACTGGAATTAACAATTTGGCATACTAGCTAATACAGCTATGAACGGATTGGGTTATTTGCACTAATGGCTATACTCCCACAGGGGCCTAGAGGCAAATAGTCAGACATTTTAGAGGAGACAAATCAGAAGATGTTTCTTTGAGCACACCATATAAAGCTTAAAAATTAAACCCCAGGGTGGCTGGGAACTTAAATACTGTAATCCCCATAATACTCAATGATCCATTAAGCTAGCTGGCGACCATTGTTCTCTCAAATAAATGACAGATATTGCATGATTTTTGAAATAACGTGATTCTCCAGTAATTCTAACAAGTGGACAGAGGTATAAAAGCATATCAAATCAAAACAGGGACAGCTCTAACATAGGTTACTGCACAATTTTGTACTTACTTTACAAATGAAGTGTCCCATAGTGTCTTGCTAAAACAACCTCAAGTGGTTACCGGTTTGTAGGCTACTGTGGAATCGAGATGATAAAGGTAGCTGGAGCGAAGCTGTGTAATGGTTTACAAGATGAGTGTGTGTACATACTCCCTCTAGTACATTCACATTGAGAAAGTTGGGAGTTTTCCATTGAGCGTTATCATCTACCCACTGAACAGAGAGGTAAAAATGTCACATTCCATTGCTGTTTCAAACCCACTCAAAACCCACTCAACACCCACTTCTGTTTGGAAATATTCAGACAGAAAACATATGAATAATATCCGCCATGTGCTACTGAGTGGTGAGGCAGGCAGTGTTCATGAGAGATCAAATGATGTCCTTCACTTGCCAGCTCAAACAAAGCTCTTCATTCAAGACCCACCCAGTATCAGAACATTCTTCCCTCTTTTTTTCACTCGACATGAAGGGTCTGATGGAGCACCCTCCCGATCAAAAGAGTCTCTCTACTCAAGCCTCTCTACTGTAGCTTTGTTCTTGCTTCTCAGAGCAGCAGAACACTCTATTGTGCACAACAATGCCAACGGAATGTGTTCCAAAACTAGTTGGGCTCGTCCATCTTGCTTCATCACGAATGTCCGACACATTAAAAGCAATGTAAATGTTTACTTAAAAGGATTGCTGGATTGATGACCTCATAGCGCCAAGGCCCAACCTCTACCCAGTCCGTCGCGTTCACTTCACTCAAGTCCAGCACCCTGAGCTGCAGGGCTCAACAAAGATAAAGAATTTGCGTGAACAAGAATGTTAGAATGAATTTTAAAGTTGATTTTTCTATTCTAAAGCAGCAAGGGATATTAATTGACAAATTATTATTAATCATAAAAGCGATTCATTATACTGTGAAACAGTAAAAACACAATAGAAGAGTGGGAAAGATATGCTGCTTTAATTAAGAGAATTAACTTTAACCCAAGCAAATGACCCTACTGTTTGACTCTCACGCTCAGAGCGTCCGAGACCTTAAAACGTCAGGCACGAATTACTCCGGCCTCCAGGTGGAAAGCACCAGAAACCTTGATGTACTGTATGTGATGAAATGGGATTAGGCAGTAAAGCAGCAGGGGTGATGTCTGGGAACTCGGTTGATCCGACCAATCGCGCCATATGCTGGGATCACATGAAGCGGCTGTGCATTCTTAGCCACAGAAACACTTAAAGGCACATGAAATGAAAGAACTACTTGTTACTTTTTACCTATTCAACAAAGCATGTGGCAGAAAATGCCCGAATTTGTCAGCTATTCAACAGGGTAGGCCTGTGTGCCAGTAAATACATTCATTTGTAATTTTACCTCCAAAATGAATCAATGCAGCTTCCTCTACAGTTGAAAAACGATAGCTTGCCGAACATTTCAACTAATAACATAACATATATCATATGTACCCTTCACATAAATCCTAACATATATTATATGTACCCCTGAACCAAGCTAACACACAGCTGTCTACTGTGGTTTGGTGATGTGTGCACAATTCAATTAAATCGAGACAAATCAAATCGTATTTTTCCTTCTATAATATCCTTGTAGTTGCCAATACGTCAAGTTATTATGCTAAGCTATGCTCTGAATGACGTTCATAAATCTCTCCCACTCTTCTTTCTGACAGCAGGCGTCATGTATAATAAGTACATTGAGGGCGTTTTCACATTAGGTACGTATTAGGCTTCATACCGTGGGCTTCATACCGTGCTCAAGTACGATTTCCCTCCCCAATCCCCCACCGCTCAGCTTTCACATTAGTAACGTTGTTCCGTACCCAAGTACACATGCGTATACACACTCCAGATACAGTAGGTGGCAGCACTGTGTTTATGTTGTCACTCCAGTGTAGCAAAGACACACCCCTTACGCCAATCGCAAGGATGTGTCCACATGAACCGTACTCTTTCAGATGGACTGTGGCAGGGTTCGCCGGCCCATGCCTGAGTACGTTACACAGTGTTCACATTAATCAAACGAACTTTAGACTTTATGACTTTATTGTCCCAATGGGGAAATTAATGTTCACAGGCTAATACTCTTAGACAAAAAACGCATATAACAGCAACAACATCAAAAACAACATCAGAGATGGCACATACAACTTCACATAGCAGCTGTATACAATAACAGACCAAGTACACACTCAGCGGGGCCTACTATTTAGGGCAACTATGGCAGCAGGTATCAAGCTTTTTCCAAAGCGGGCCCTTTTACACCTCAAAGTCCTGTACTTGCGTCCTGGGGGTAGTGGGGTAAGGTGGTGATTGAGTGGGTGTGTGATGTCCTGTTCCATTGAGGCTGCGATGTGTGTGAGGGACCTGTTGTTTAGTTCTGTGAGATTGGGTGTGAGGAGACCAATTATCTTGGCAGCGGTCTTTGTTATGCGTGTGAGTTTGGCCCGGTTAGTGACAGACAGCATTGTGAAGAAACAGGTGGAACAGTACAGTAGTAGTAGTAGTATGGGCTGAATAATACTCTGGTACAGTAGAGCTTATGGATGGCTGACAGTCTTTGGTGGCACCTCTTTTGTATGTCGGTGGTGTGTTGGTTTGAAACTCATTTTATTGTCCAGAGTCACTCCGAGGTATCCACTATTTGAGGTGAAGATGATTGTCCTCACACCACTGTGTGAAGCGTGTGACCGTGTTGTGAAAGTCCAGAACAGCATGGTTGTCCGTGAGAAGGGAAAGAATGGCTGTGTCATCTGAGTATTTGAAGTAAATTGTGATGCCTTTGGATTGTATTAAACAGACAAGTGGCAGGATGAGATTCAGCAGCAGCTTCTCCAGGCATTTCATGATTATTGATGTGAGGGCAACAGGACGGTAGCGGTTGAGTGAGTTCTGTAGGCCGGGGTTTTTTAGGTACGGGGATTATAGTGGCGGTTTTCCAGAAGGCGGATATAGTGGCAGTCTGATATGCTTCGCAGACGAGTGAATGAACTGGACTTTGGTCAAGTGTCAAGTGTACTCGGAAAGCGTCCCGGGTCCCTAATGTGAAAGCGCCATGAAATGAAACTGGTTATTTAGTTGTTTTTGATGAGCAAATCATTGCGTGTGGTCTTGTTAGGCCAATAAGCATGAGCTGAATGCCCTGATTTGATGAGCACGTTGGCACTTGACTATGAGCATAGCCTGTAAAATGGCCACTGAACCATAGGTGCTCGTCGTCAGCGATAGCTCACAGAGGTGCAGCAAAGGACACGCATCAGCAGTGTCTCGATGTCCTACGCAGTTAACAAACCCACATCATTACAGGGCTGTTGCTCACTGGTTATATTTTGGCTGCAGTGGTTTGGCTTATTGCTGTCTGCGCTGCATTTTGGTGGGACGGCACCGTTGCTATTATTGGTGCATGTTGATGAGCCCAGCAGACACTTTTCAAGGACGACTCTTTAAAGAGTCTTTTGAACTTTTATTTTGAAAAGAAATGATCCAAACCTTGCATTCTTCGCAAATTCTTTTGCTCATTCAATTAGAGTCACTTAAAAAGTTACAAATGTGAATTTTAAAGGAAGTTGAAAATGGGTCAGGCTTGCAGTAACAAATGTGTGCGAGCATATACTGTATACTGTATACTGTAGCTATTTAGCTGCACATGTCTGCGTGTGTGCGTCCGCATGTGTGTGTGTACTGTAAACACAAGAGGAAGGCATGTGAGGATACGAGCAGCTGGATAGCTGGTTAAAGTGCCACTTTGAACTCGCAGGAATGAACACCGCTCTTTGCCGCGGTGTTTCTTAGATGAATAAAATATGACGAGCCCACAACATTTTAGATACACTACAGAGAGAGGTTCGACTGGGGAGGCGCACAAGTATGTGTGTGTGTGTGTATACGACCCCAGTCTGTTATGCTACTGCTGAACAATATCCCCGCCAAACAGTGAACAGATAGGGCAACAGAAATCCGTATTAACACAGAGTCCACCATGTTGTGCAAATAGCCTCACTCCAGTTTGAGAAATAAATGTGGCCTACTTAACCTTTAATATGCTCCCCGGTTGCGACCGGGAGGCCTTTTAAGACAGCTATTAAACTGCAGAGACAGAGGCTAACAAATACTAAAAACAACTAATAAGTCGGCCCGTGTTCTGGCCGTCATTCAGCTGAAGCC
>OMKP01027687.1:8737-22633 GCA_900302375.1 Bathygadus melanobranchus
AAAAAAAAATGTGTCTGTTCATGTGTCCTTTTTGTTTGGGTACACTTAAGCTTGGACTCCTCATGAAAATATGAGGCCTCATGTGTCAACTAGCATAGCTATCTAAGACATTTATCTTCATTTAAAACATTACTAGTTAAAGTTTCCATCTTAAAAAACGTACAATGTCCATGTCTCTTATAATGATTTACATATGCAAACTAAGGGAAATGGTTGCTGTCCAGGGTTCTGAACACCTGGCACAGGCTCTTTCTGACACTGCCATCACACAGGTGTATGCCTGTATACCCGTATGTCCCTACCTGGTATTTCTCAACATGTCATTGTCAATGTTTTTCATTGACAAGTACCTTTGATCTTGAGCAAATACCTTTGCTGTATCTTTGTGTAACATGTGCAAATCCCCAGTTTAGAAAGCTGTATTGTAACGCTCTCGAAGTGGCACGTGCTCTTTCACGTGGCATGTTATCTTTAACTTTTAAAGAAATGTACAATAGGCAATTCTAGGTATCCATAATGCATAACTATACCAGCATACTACAGATAGAAGATATGATATTTGAGGTACCCGTGTAGTGGGTCGGGTTAAGGTCCCCATCAAGTCACGCCTATCTGTAGTTTGATTGGGTGGAGGTTTCGCGGACTTTAGCGACAGAGGAAATACTTTTCTTGTCAATACTTGTCAGACTAATCACATGAGCTCAGTGTGGCGGCGACGGACTAGTTATCATAAATCCGTGAGTAACAGATTTCATATGTAAAATAAACCGCTGCGTCGATATGAAGTATCTATAGGCTATATATAATTATCTATATTTATACACTGATATAGTAAACGGTAGGCTAAGTTTTGAAAGTTGGACTCAAATTACTAGTAACTTTTTTAATCCATATTTTAATGACGCGTTATTTTCCTCACTTTGTGTCGTCGCAGATTAAAGCCACGTGGTTTGGCGAAAACTTAAGTTTAAGTTTGGCGTTTAAAATATAACTTGCTTCATTGTTGTGCAACAAGACAGCTGCGGTCCTCTGCTTATCTACCGAAGCATATAATAGAAGTCATGCGTTCAACTAAATACATTACTAGGTTAGCAGTGAATTCAGCTGACCAGAATATGTATAGTGGCCTACAGTTGTTGACCTACTTCGATCACGCCACGTTTTCACGTTTCCAAGTATTTTGAGTAGAGATATCTTATCAGAATAGATTAGATCAGATTAGAGATCACGAGATACAAGTGTAAGATCAGCACACGGGACGACTATACTTGCTGTGTTGCAGTTCTGCTGCTGTATCGTTTTTATTTTTATTTTATTGATTTAGGGCACGTGACTTTCCTGTATTTTATAGTATATTTCGACATTCTTTTATTATGCTATGTAAAAACCTGAACCTTAACTCTACATAAGCAACAGCAACAGAAGATTGACTATACTGTGTCTGCTGCACCCTCAGAGGTCTAGTGACATCAGAGACGATCATGTCTTCTACAAATGGCAATGCCACCAGCAAAGAGACATGGGACTCCCATAATACGATGCTGCAGGAATCCCTGGCCACGAACGACACAGAGGTACGTATATAAACATTGAGACAAACATGGCTCCAGCCATAATATATGCTAAAAATATATTGGAACAGAAATGAAGTTTTAAAATCTAACACTAGCCCTATGTATGCAATTTGGATGTTTGATGAAAAGTTTGATAAAATCGTTTGGTTTTTTTATTGACAGAACTGCTTTAAGAATATCAGAATCAGTTTGGGTTAAGTGCTTTACAAGGGGTCGAGTTGAAAATGAAAATAACCATTTCTCTAGCTGCTCTGTCTAGTAGATTGACCTGACGATCAGATGTTTTTTGTAACAGGCAGAGAACATTGGACTTAAACACCCAGAGAGGGGAGGAGTTGATGGCCAAATCAAACTAACCTAAATGACCTAAGGCCAATTGCATGACCTAAGGCCAATTGCATGACTTCAGATGTTTGTTTTGATCGAACTACAATGGAAGGAGTCTCTGTATTAAATGATGGGACCATTTCACAGTGTACGTGTGTGTTTGCCAGGTGTTCTCCATCATCAAAAGGGAGAAGCACAGGCAGACGTACGGCCTGGAACTGATCGCTTCAGAGAACTTCGCCAGCAGAGCTGTCCTGGAGGCACTGGGCTCCTGCATGAACAACAAGTACTCCGAAGGATACCCTGGCCAGAGGTACGCACATGATAATACCTCATTATGTCGTCGGTGTGTAGCAATAGACCCTGCCACACGCCACCTAAGTGGCTTTGCGGGGCTCACAGTACAGATAGACGTTATCAAACCAGTTCATTGGAGTTTACGCAACCTGTGTACATACAGGTACAACGTACAACTTCTTACTTGATGCAACGTGTGTCTGTGTTTGTTCATTCGTTCATTTCATTGAATTTTCCAGATACTACGGAGGTACGGAGCACGTGGACGAGCTGGAGAGACTGTGCCAGAAGAGAGCGCTGGAAGCCTACCGCCTGGACTCTGAGAAGTGGGGCGTCAACGTGCAGCCGTACTCTGGTGAGGAGAGGAGTGGCTTCGGCGTCTCAAGTGTATGACTGTGACATGCGTGGCGTCTTAGTAGCTTAGGAGGTAGTGCGGTTGTCTGGCAACCGGAAGGTTGCTTGTTTGATCCCCGGCTCCCCCTAGTTAAGCGTCTAGGCCTCCCTGAGCAAGACAGCTAACCCTCCCTGCTCCCGATGAGCTGGTTGTTGCCTTGCATGGTTGACACCGCCGGCGGTGTATGAATGGGTGAATGTGAGGCAATGCAAAGCTGTATAAATGCAGTCCATTCCATTCTATCTTGGCCTCATTCCGGTGCTCTCAACATCAAAAATGTTTCAATGCACTTACATGTTTTATGTTCCTAATGCACTAAAATACACATTTCTAATGACAAATTCGTGTTTTTGTAGTACATTTCAGCCGTTTGCAACCTCTGGAAAAACATAGTTAAGTTGTTATATTAAGTCATTCATACTCAGTAACTATAGAACAAAGAGGAGAAGAGCCTAGCGTGTTAACACACGCCACCCCACTCCCTTCAGGGGATGAAGAGAAACACGCCTCTTTGTGCTCGTCCTCCAGGTTCTCCCGCCAACTTTGCGGTGTACGCGGGCGTCGTGGAGCCTCACGGACGGATCATGGGCCTGGACCTGCCCGACGGAGGTCACCTGACCCACGGCTTCATGACCGACAAGAAGAAGATCTCGGCCACGTCCATCTTCTTTGAGTCCATGCCGTACAAGGTACAACGCCCTTGGCTCACATAGTTATACAGACTTCCGCTCCCTTAATAAAAGACATAATGACACTAAACACAGGCCTAATACAAAACATACAACCAACATAACACAAACAATATAGCTGAACCGAGACCTAGCTAAATCTGTTTCAGGCCCATTATGAGACTCTGCAACTGGTATTTTGTAATCTCTTGTTTGAAGGTCAATCAAGAAACGGGCTACATTGACTACGACAGACTGCAGGAAAACGCACGCCTGTTCCACCCTAAACTCATTATTGCAGGTAATTTATGAACACAGACTACATCACAATACTGGCATACTGCCACAACTATCATCACATAATTTCCTATCGTATATTACTGAATTATTAAAGGCTGTTAATGGTCACAACTACATTTAATAGTGTCAAACATGACCATAGGGAAATTGTTATACTCGTTCTTATAAAATATCTACCGTAGGCCGGGGGAAAAGAAAATGATCAACGAGGGATATGATCAAAAGACCATTTGTAACTTTTTCTGTTGACTTTCTTTCCCTCGCTCTGCAGGAACCAGCTGCCACTCCCGTAACCTCGACTACGCCCGCCTGAGGAAGGTAGCGGATGAAAACGGAGCGTACCTGATGTCCGACATGGCGCACATCAGCGGCCTGGTGGCGGCCGGCGTCGTGCCCTCGCCCTTCGAGCACTCCGACATCGTCACCACCACCACGCACAAGACCCTGAGAGGCTGTCGCGCCGGGCTTATCTTCTACAGGAAAGGTAGAAAAAGTCAAATGTAGAGCAGGCAATCGGTGGCCTCGTGATCGCGCTAGTTCACGTTGACTCTGCAGATCAGTCTGGCTGATAGGATGATCGGACCAATCAACACCAAGGGAGTTTCAGTTCATGACAAAGCAAGAAGTGCCACAGTCTACATAACCTCAGAAACAATTGCACCACATGATGGAAAGTGGGTCAATCGACGGAGCAGTCAAAACTGTTTTATCCGAAATAGGATCAAAATATCCGACCAAATAACAATGCTAAAAGATTAATAGAAATAGAAATGTCCACTAATGTCTCAGAGTGTTTTTGCCAACGGATTCGGCAAGAGCAAAGAGGGCAAGAGCGTCACTTAGTAATAAAATATTTGTGAAAAACGTAAGGCCGCGCCCATACGTGGAATCAATTTGCTGAATAGTCAAGGCCAGCTTGCAGTTTGCGAAAGGTAAACTTGAATATCTGGATGGCGAAGTGGTCCTGGCCAATGTTTTTGTCTTGCCTGTACTTAATTCCCTCGCTCACATTCACTACCCCCCCACCCTCCAGGCGTACGGAGCGTTGACGCCAAGGGGAAGGAGATCCTGTACAACCTGGAGTCCCCGATCAACCAGGCCGTGTTTCCTGGCTTACAGGGCGGACCGCACAACCACGCCATTGCAGGTGAGAAGCCCTTTACTCGTGCCGGGCCTCCTCCCCTGCTATTATTCTGTTTTTACATTTGTGTTCAGTGGAACGCTTCACCCACTGTTTGCGCTGGGGGTTCCGTGCGTCCCCACAGGTGTGGCGGTTGCCTTGAAACAAGCCATGACCCCAGAGTTCAAGGCCTACCAGACGCAGGTGCTGGCTAACTGTAAAGCCTTGTCGAACGCTCTCGTCAGCTATGGCTACAATATCGTCACAGGTGAGGGGGAAAGAAACAACTACGAGACATTCAAACAGTTGAGTGCGATGGAGGACTTTAGATCGTAGGACGGTGTTTTATTGTAATTTGTGCAGTACATCAGGTCATTCTGTACAATAAAATTCTTATGAGTCAAGGGTCATATCCATGGTAAAAAAATAAACCAACACGTAATAATAAATAAAACCAGCCTAAATTGGCAAAGGTAATGTCTAATGTAGTTTTGCTAGCAGAGGTTTTTCCTCGTAGTCTTGACGATTGATTGAATAATGTATTCTTAATGTATGAGCATGTAAGTGCTTAATCAGTACATCCACTCTGCCATGTTCTGCTCCAGGCGGCTCGGACAACCACCTGATCCTACTGGACCTGCGTAACAAAGGCAGCGATGGCGGGCGGGCTGAGAAGGTTCTGGAAGCCTGTGCTATCGCCTGCAACAAGAACACCTGTCCAGGTGCATGTTTCATGGATTTGTGTGTATTTTACATATGGGAGTTCAAGACATTTAAGTATTCTAGTTCTATAGATATCTTTAGTATATCATTTATCATGATTTCATGATGTATGGTATTATTTGTTGATTTTAAAGCTGCTGTAGGTACGATTTGAGAGTTGTAACACGAGCGTGAAAAAAAAAAAACCACCCGCTCCCTCTCTGCTGCCCCCCTCCCTATGTTTTGAGAAGATTTTCATTTCACGCACCTGTGCTTGACAAGCAAGATGGGATGGTTTCCCTGAACCAATCAGGGAAGAGATTCCCTGTTTGTTCAGAAATGATCCGGGAGCTGTCTGAAGTCCAAATTGTCTCATACAGGGGCCACAGTCAACTAGAAACGGATATTCTCACAAGCACATTTCACTCACTAATAGTTGACAGATGACTATGGGATTTCTAATACATTACACTCTTCTACATACAATTATAGCTCTTAAATCTTACCTACAGCACCTTGTTAATTTGGTTAGTTTACTTTTCAGATTATTAAAGGTTTGGTTTGATTCCTCCAGGGGACAAGAGTGCCCTGCGGCCCAGTGGCCTGAGGTTCGGCTCCCCAGCCCTCACCTCCAGAGGCCTGGTGGAAGAAGACTTCAAGAAGGTGGCAGAGTTCCTCCACAGAGGTAAAATGTGATGTTCCTCTGTGAAACCAGTGTATTATGCAGAGCAAAACAGTCAAATATTCAGTCATAACCGATGAAAACTCCTTGGCAATCTGTCTGCAATGAACCAACAGCAGCCCTTGTTAAATTGCCATGCAGTTATAATAATTGTATCAAAGCATCCCTTTTATGTAATGCCCTGATGGATTGGTAACTCTGCCCTCTGTCAGGCATTGAGCTGACTGTGGAGATCCAGCGCAGCCTGGACCCCAAAGCTCCTCTGAAGGAGTTCAAGGAAGCCCTGGCCAAACAAGAGAAGTTCCAGCAGCGTGTGGCTGAGATCAAGGCTGAGGTGGAGAACTTTGCTGGACAGTTCCCTATGCCAGGCCTACCTGAGCTATAGGAGGCCAGCAGCAGCAGCAGCAGCAGCCCTGCTGTTCTGGTTTTGTTTCTGCTGTATGCCTTTGCGTGTGCCGTGTGTGTTTGTATCGCAGGTGAAATCATCTGTTATCGTAGCAGCTATCACCAAATGTCAAAAGGTATCACAAGGCTTTATCACCGGATGTATTTGTATGCTGGTTAGTGCTGTTGACAATGATGTCAAAAGCCTGGCCAATCATTCCTGGTGTTATATGGTCATTCCAATGTTAGCCGATGATTGTGTTGTAACACAATTACACAAGCAATAGTGTAAACTAAATGTAATTGTAGACTTTCTGTAGATGGCGTCTTTTAAAAAAAAAACCTTCTATTAAGTCCAGCATGTTGGTCAAATACAAAACCTGTGATGCATTTCAAAATGTAGGTTGCATGCTATGACTGCTTTTTTTTAATGGACAACACAATAACACTTTCTTATTTGATGTTCACTGTGTTTGTTCATCTGCTTAGTGGTCATTAAAATATATTTTCAAAATTTGTGGCATGAGTCTGATTTCATATTGCCTGCTATACCAGCATCTTAATCCCTGCCAGCTTCAAAAAATATCTGTGATTCAGGAATTTAATTAGGAATAGAAATTCAGTGTGATCATTAGGCTGGATTTTTTTTTTTTTTTTTTAATGAGCAATCCATACTTTTACTAGAATCAGTGCTTAGTTCTTTTTTTCTGTCAGTCTGTCTCTTCTGTGCGTTTAACAAAAGTAGGGTTAGGCAAAGTTTTTTGGTATCTTCAACATATCAAAAGGGTTAATTAATTAGGGTTAGCTTTGTAGTTTTATAATGAACGATACAATTACTAAGTTAAAGGTGTCAAGTGTGTGCGGTGAGTGTGTGTGTGTCGGGGCGGGCGGTAAGGGGGGCGGTAAGGGATGTGGTAGGAGGATACCGGAAATGTTCGATTGGATACGTTTGCTGGATATTGAATGAATACATTTATAATACCTTTTTAGCATACCACCAGTACAATCGCAAAGCAAAATCAATGTTTAAAACTGTACCGTAGAACAATGGATAAAAAACAGATGGACCAAACGATTTGGAAGATTGATTATTTATGTCTTCTGAACGGGTCAAAGGTCAATCCGCGCGCCATCATTGCGCTTAAAAAAAACAACCGCCGTCTCGTGATAGTTGCCTAGTTACTAGCCGGACCGTAGATCAATTTCTGTTTATTACAAGAAAACAAACACAAAAACAAACGTCCTTTCCAGCGTAGCTAGATAATTTAGCCTTGTTTACACCACCTTTGTGTTGTTGGGTTACCGGTTAGCGTGGTTCGCCTCGCTAGCTAGCTAATGCAGCTAGCTTCGTCCGGCTGACTTCCATTAGACTGTCACACGGTACTCTTCAACCATGCAGGACCTACTAGCCACCGTGGACCACATTAAGTTTGATCTGGAGATCGCCGTGGAACAGCAGCTGGGCGCACAGCCCCTGCCGTTCCCCGGGATGGACAGTAAGTGCACTGCTGGGGAGCAGCGACACGTTATTGCTACCTGTACAGGTCAAATAGCATGTCAAAAGTTTCACAGATAATAACAACACTTGTTGTTGTTGTTGTTGTTGTTGTTGGGATGGAGACCCTCAATGCATTTTATTCTTTGTATTCGTGTTCGCGTTCAATTGAACGAATGAAAAGAGTTGTAGTAGAAAGACATTTGAATGTTGTCATGTTCCCATAGAATCAGGAGCAGCTGTGTGTGAGTTCTTCATGAGAGCAGCGTGTCTCAAAGGTAAGGATGCTGAGAACGAGTCGTGTTATTGACGGCATCTGATCCTATTGGACTGTTGTGGTCTTCTATAGGTGATCAGTTATCATCCATAACATGTTCTGTTGACTCAATAACTAACCCCCTCCTCCCAAAAAAAAAAAAAATCACTTGTTTGGTATCAAGGTTTGTCAGAAATATTGCAATACGTATCATGTATGTGTATGCTCAAATCAAAATGCTATTTGATGACCCCCAAATAGCTTGTTAGTATTCTTGGTCACTTTTTTTACCTAAACTCTGTGTGCAGGGGGTATGTGTCCATTCCGCCACATCAGCGGTGAGAAGACTGTGGTGTGTAAACATTGGTTGCGAGGGCTGTGCAAGAAGGGCGATCAGTGCGAGTTCCTGCACGAGTATGACATGACCAAGATGCCGGAATGCTACTTCTACTCCAAGTTTGGTCAGTTGGCCCTGTGGGAATTGTGACTCTTGTTTTTGTTTTCATTGTGAAAACGACCGATGAAGACGTTGATCCGGTGACCCAGTAATGCTGCAGACACAACAAAGTGTCTTGTTTTTAATTATGAGATCAGATGTTGTTTTTCTGTGATGCACACGGTCCTCTGGCGAGTTAGTTCTGATGGCTCAAACTGTGTGACTCCCTCCCAGGCGAGTGTAGCAACAAGGAGTGTCCATTTCTGCACATTGATCCAGAGTCTAAGATCAAAGACTGCCCCTGGTACGACCGAGGCTTCTGCAAACACGGTAGGCTTTCGCCAACAGCATGAATCCTGCATCCTGCATAAATGATGACCAAAAAAACACGACTCGACTAAAGAATGTTTTGTCACGCCTGGATCCTTCCGTGCCTCCCTTCCTGTGTGTCGCAGGCCCCGACTGCAGACACAGACACACCAGAAGGGTCATCTGTGTCAACTACCTGGTGGGCTTCTGTCCAGAAGGGAAGACATGTAAATTCATGCAGTAAGTTACAGCCCTCAGAACACCACTGTGATTCCTGTTTTGTATTTTAGACAAACACTAGAATAAAAAGGTACAACAGGACAGTAAAATAATAATAATAACAATAATAAAAAATAGGCTGAAGATGGGTTTTTTCCTTCCCTGCAGCCCCAGATTTGAACTGCCCATGGGAGCGCCAGACCAGCCTCCTCTCTCGGGTCAGGGGATGGGTCAGAACCAGATGAAGGTTTGTGGACACACACTCTCACTCGCTATGATTTTCACACAGTGCTGTAAATGTCATATTCTTGTACTAAATGAAGTGAATGGTAATGAAACATCATTTTATTAACCTTGATTTAACAAGTTTAGGCAAGTGATTAAGAACAAATTCCTATTTACAATGGCGGAATAGCAAAAGGAAAGCCTCTTGACAGAATGGGCTAGCGGCTAACAACGTCAACAGTTAAGACAGCAAGTAGCCGACAGAAAAGGGTTAGGGAATATTAGTGGGTTGGGAAACAACCACATGTATCAGTGAAAATATCCATAAGTCTTTGAAAACATGCGTCCTTGTGTCTTTTCAGCCTATGCCTACGATTGGCCGCTCCTCCCTCTCCCTGATCCAGCTGACCAACTCGAGCCCGGGCCACGGCACTTACCAGCGGCCCCAGTACCATAACTCGCTCGGCGGCCCCATGCAGCACAACATGGGAGGCAACAGGGGGCCCCGGCCCCTGGACCAGGTCACCTGCTACAAGGTGAGAGATGTTGCTTTGTTTACCTACTCTGGTGATCGGAAAATAAACCCTGCAATGAATTTATATTTACATTCACATTTAGGGCATCTGGCACACGCTTTTATAGTCAGGATACAATGCTAAGTGCTATTTCAAGTGCCGGGACATACTAACATACAGGATGATACAAAGTGCCAGGACGTACAGACATAGAAGTGCTAGGGATCCAGGAGGGGATGGGATTCAAGCCCTGTTTGAGTAGGTGGGAAAGGGTTCGGGAGGAGAGGTGTGTAAGAAGTCCAGACTCAACATACATCAGAGTTGCATGTACAATGTTTTATAATGTGACATGTGTTGAAGCCTGTACTAAACCTTTTAAGCATCTCGTATTGATGGGGAAGTTCGCCGATTTGACACATTGAGCCTAACGTTGGGGTAGTGGGAAAGTAACGAACTAACGAGACAACATGGCAGGTTATGTACAGAACTCTAATTATATTGGAAAGTTAAACTACATTACTCTTTTCCACATTAAGCTCCATGTGTTAAATCGGCCAACTGCCCCTTTAACTGCATTTACCAAGGTTACTCACCTACAGACTTGACCTTCCTGACTATTTTCTCCCCTCTTCTTCCCATTTTTCCAGTGTGGAGAGAAGGGCCACTATGCCAACAAATGCACTAAGGGCCACCTGGCCTTCCTGAGTGGACAGTAAAATATGTTCTAGCTGCTAATGTGGTGCAGTCCTCCGGTGCGTCCAGAGGGGGGCAGAGAAGAGACGAGAGAACACAGTGGGGAAGTTGTAACAAAAGAAGATGACGGAAGTGCAAGCCTGCGACTCCATCTGTGGTTTTAACACAGAGCCGTCGACAGCGGAGCACCGCGGATCCTACTGTGTGTCACTTTCCGTTTTCGGAGACAAAGATTGCCACGTTTGTTCCACCTTCCCGGGTGAGAAGTCTCAGATACTGGAAAATGACAGCAGCAAGAGACACTGCCCCGTCGTTGTGTACATAAGGGATGCAAGCGGACGCATTCCCAGCTCTCGTTCCAGAATTTTTTCTACATTGTTTGTACTTTGTGTCTTGCATACAACAGGATACGCTTGATACAGAAAGTCCTCTTGTGCACTGAGGTCCAGGGAGTGGACAGTACTGATTTGAAGCCGCTGTACATCTTTTGAGACCAGCGACATTAGATGAGTTTCTGTTGATAAGCATACGGATACTTCTCACTGACAGAATAAAAGAATCGGTCGTCTCTTGAGTTTGGACTTCATGTGTGATCGGAAAGCCTTTATGGTACTCAAGTTCCAATAAATGATGTAACGTATGAAGTAGGTCCACATGTGAGCTTAACTCCCTTCTAGTCAAGACAACCTGATTGACTTTTTGTATTGGCTACTCAGTGGCTATGTTCTGATAAATGTGTAGTCCTTCACATTCCCATGCTTCTGAAATGTAACATCTTTCCCTGCATATCATTGCCGAGAACATTAGAATGTACCGTAATGTTTATTTGAACAGTGAGGTAAATTGAAACTAACCCTCAAGTTTCCCATAGTCAACATGTCATTGTTCTCTTAAGGCATTTGGCATTTCAACTTAAACAGATATTCTCACACACAGCACAATATCCAGTAATAAATCTTATTTATTGTGTTGGTCACAACAGTCACACTGTACATAACAAGAACAGCCAGAGAGTGTTTCTCACTGCTGCATGATGGTTGGGTGGTTTAGTGGTACTTCCTCCAGCGATCATGCTCTGCAAGAAAGAAAAGGATTGGTTAAACACTTTAGGTTTAAAGGGTGTAATCGCATAACGATGACAATATCAAATATGTGTGTTAATGGTATATTATGGCCAGAAGGGGCTAATTAATGTAAGCGAAAAACTTGGTTTCTACGTGCTAGAACATTGCGTGGAAGTAAAAACTATTCAATAAGAAACTAACTATGCTTAACATTTCCAGAAAGTGTGGATAGGAAAATGAAAGGTTATGTGTGGGCTGAGTGTAAGAAGTGCTTACTGAGGCGATCGTATTCCCACACGTAGCTGATCACCACGTAGCCAGCCAAGAACAGACCCAGACCGCCGACTCCTCCCTTCTTCACATTGAAGTACTTGTCGAAGTAACGTTTATGGCCTTGAGAGAACATCACATTCAATAATAACAATTAATATGTGCGTTTCTTATCAGAAGTCTGCCACCAACCATAGATTAAAAGCTAAAAACGTATACGTGATGGGTTAAGGATGGAGGTAAATATGGTGTGCAATGGGACTACAACCCGAAATTACTTCTATCAACATCCAATCTATTGGCTTGCTTATTGTTGATTTAAAGTGCATGGTGTAGTTACCCTTCACACGATTAACATCAATGTAGTAAAATAAGATCACTGTCCACTTATGGAAGGTTCAGTCTGCTTAACATGTCATGTTAACTTACTGTTAGACAAGCCGGACCAAATGCCACGGGGGGTGAAGTTACGACCTCCAAGCCAGGATCCCAGCTCGCCCAGTTTCACGTCCATCAGACGCTTCTCGATCACGGGAACTAACAGAACAGACGGTGATAACGATTACAGTCATCATCTATTCTCAACGTGTCCGTAGTACAAAAGCTGTTGAACGCTCATCACACGAAATGAAACACTGACACTAGTAGAAGTTATATTTCACTTCAGCTTTGGGAAAGATTAGTTAAAGACCATAGGACCACTGGCAACATCAGATGTATTCCGCAAACACTGACGCGGCTATACGTTTAGCTAGCCTGCACATTATTGTTGAATACTCACGTTGTCTGACATCAACAGTATTCAACAATAATGTGCAGGCAATAACAATGGATCGTTAATTAACCAATACAACCAGGGTTAGTTATAAACAGCTATACAATGAAGCGACTTGTACGAGAAGAGTACTGTCAAACATTAGCCAACCATAGCCTGTCATACAAGCTAGGTGACCCTTACGCTGCGACAGAGTTCGTCAAATGATTTCAAAACATGTGCAGACATAAATGTCTCTACTAAAGACGAAACCGTAGGAAATAGCAGTTGATTGTTTAAAGGCGAGTTTGCATGTTATCGCGATCAATTTACAATGACAAGAAAAGTCCTTGACTTGACTCAGTGGGCTGGGGGTTTATGTGGGCCTTCGATAATAAATAACGCAAACACGTTATTCCGACAACAAGATACATACACGTAGGTGTCGAGTTAAACATAACGCGTTTTAACATGTTACAATGCACAGACAACGGTGAACACTTTCTAAGAAGGAACATTTGTAAGAGCATGCAAAACTACCTGGTCTGTCCGCCATCTTGACAATGGTGTGAACGACGCCGCAGAGGACGATGGGAATTAATTTAAGGAGCTGCATTATGGGTAATATAGTAGCTTTTAAAACCTCCACTAGGGGTCAGTAGTAGTACTAGTAGACATCAGTTGACTTGCCATTCATGAACACATTCATAGTGTGTGTATTTCAATATGTGTGCATTCAACTGGTGACAATAATTCATTATTTTATTGTTGCGCGTGTATTTAGAAGTGACATTTACAACAATAGATGATTTATCAGCTGAAATGGCTTCGCACTATGTCTTAAAGCATTGTAATCAGAGGTTGTGATATGATGTATATATAGGTTATATATGAGTATTGATGGAAGTGTTGTTTTAGGTGTGCAAATGGATCAATATTTCCCTCCCCTGTGTCCTTCCATTTCAACACAGACATTAGGCACACCCAGAGACTGTGTTTATTATAATGTTTAATAGAGGTGTTGGCCATCTTTCAACAATGTGCAAGCTGTCTTCTTTATCGTAGTGCATTTCCAGGATTGGTCCACCCCCTCCCTCCCATTTGCCTTCTCTCTCCCTCTCTCTCTCTCACTCTCTCTCTCTCTCTCGCTCTCTCTCTCTCTCTCTCTCTCTCTCTCCCTCTCTCTCTCTCTCTCACTCTCACTCTATTTTT
>OMKP01027713.1:1893-15831 GCA_900302375.1 Bathygadus melanobranchus
CTTTAAATATGGAGCTACTGTAGCCATCATAAAATGGCTGCCATGTGTCACCTGTCTACCTATTTTTCCCCCTCACACGTCATTCCCAAAACCATTTACATTTTTTGTCGTTCAAAGTTCATGGCATTTCAGTTTTGTGGTTAACAGGTTCAATAATGATCTGTCTCATTATCTTATTATTATTTTTTGGATTGTGCTCGAGGCCGTTAGTTCCCTGGTGTCTAGTTTAATTGTGCTATAAATATGCTTTAATTCCCCTCACAGTAATGCCAAATACCAGTGGTTTTACTGCGCGGGACACGGACACACACACACACACACGGTCTTTCCTCTACCTCTCTATTTTAATTAGTAATGTTTATGCTATCTCACCCTGTGCAGTCTGGCAAGACGTGGGCTTGATAGAGTGATGGTAGAACAGGCATTGATAAGATAATTAGTTGACTAATCAATTAATGCATCTACAGGAGAATTAAAGATACCGTGGAAATGTGGAGTGTGTAAGAGGTGTGTGTGTGTGTGTGTGTGTGTGCACAGATGTAAAAGTGATGTTTCTGTGGGGGGAATCTATTTAATCGACCTCCCCTTGCTAAAAATCATTAAAGCTCTTTAAATGTCTTTTTCTCATTGCTCTTTCTCCCCCACACACACACACATAAGCATGCTACTTATACAGAGATGTCCTTCGATAATCACCCTGGTTATTATTAAATGTGATGGCGAGAGACATAGGCAGGGCTGCTGTGAGCAGCCTTCCAAGTTGTGCAGGGGCTTGGGTGTTTCTCACGGTCTGCTCTGACAGTGGTCCAACACCACACATACAGCGCTGAAGGCTATCTGCTTTATTCTAATTGATGACAAACGCTTTTCGCCAAAAGGTTATTTCCATCAATGGTGATAGCCCAACGCTTAAAATGTCTAATATGCTGTAATGTCCTAATGTCATACGTTTAAACTATAACTTGCTTATATGCTCTTATTTAGTCTCTCATCACCTAGGTAACAGCACGTTTGGGTTCCATCTTTTTCCTCAGACCATCTTTCTCTGATTCATCCGTCCCTCTCTCTCTCTCCTCTCTAGCCCTACTCTTACCCCAATTCCCTCAGGCTTTCTCACCTATCCCCGCTGTCAATCTGCTTCTCTCCTCACACGCCGTCAGACACACACACACACCCTATACCTCCCCTTGTGTCTTCATACGTCTATCCATCTCCTCGTATATCTCTTGCCGTTTCTCTCCTCCAATCACAAGGGTGTTGCAGGTTTAAATTCCCCCGGCGCTGGGCCAATCAGAACCTTTCTCAGCTCTTTCCAGTAATGCCCCACATTTAGTCTAATTGGGTTCTTGTGATGATTTAGTCAATACTGACCTTCATATTAGAGTACTGTCTGCTAATTAGTCTATGTGTGGCCTAGTGGCTAATTAAGGTTGAGTTTATAAATAGCTTCAAATTAGTCGCCGCTGCATTGTCAATCAGGAATGTGACAGCACACATTTTGTATTTGAATATTCTAAAATAAAAATGATTAATGTTATTCATGAGTGTGGTTGTATTTTTTGGGAGGCCCATGTTGACGTTTAGGATAAGTCTTGAAATCTGAATAAAATCCAGCTGCTATTCTGACAATCCCGTCTCCATGATTAATGTTGTTGTTTTTAGCTTGGCTTGCTGTTTGTGTCGATCTATGTCAAATACACACAGATTTAAAATCAATATTATTTGTTGTCTAATATTCTTATAAGAAATTGCAACTACTTTGCATAGTTGTGTGTGGCTTGACTGTTTCATTGCTGGTTTGTGTACATGTCTTCATGTTTGACAGATCTGTATTTATTAACAACCAACCACTGATGTATAAACACACTACACAGCCTTGGAAGTCAAATAATGAATAGGCCTACTCTGAAACGTATCAAACCATTCAATTCATCTTTCAGTTAGTACCACTTTGATGAGACTGATAAGACGTGTGTGCAAGCTGAGTGAATGTGATAATAGGACCTGATCACCTCTCTTTTAGGATTGCATGGCCAGGGACCTGCACAGCTGTTTGTCTTGTTCTCAGTAAGATTCATGTCACCATGAAAACACTCTGCACTTCTACACTGCCATTGATTTCTTTCTACCACAACTTGGTTGCTTTTAATTTTATGGGCCCATTTGTTACTGAACAACTGTTTTCTGGTCTTTCCTCATTCCGTTATACTGTTTTATCCCAGTCTCGTCTCAGAGGTAATTCAACGGACTAAATATAGCAGTCGATAAGGTGTCTGTGGACACAACAGCACATGGTCCCGACTCCCAGCCACGGGAGACCTCCACCCTGGTCCGTGGGCTCCGCCTCTCTCGGCACCAACACCCGATCCCACGTCCGATTCCCCGGACGCCCCCTCCAGCCTGCTCGCCTCGTCTCCCTCCCGTACCGGGTCCATATCAGGCCCAGTCCGGTCCAACGGCAGCAACTTACCAGCGCGAAATGCCGGACTACTTTACCCCGAAGACAACGGGCTAAGAAATCATTACCGACGAGGAAAGTACGGTCTGGGACGACACCGAATAACTTAGTTTTGGCCTAAGCACTGGCCCGCCGTGGGGCGAACCAAGGGCAGGCCGAACAGACAATAAGATGTGGATCTGGTACCTTTTGCTTGGTTCTGGGTCGGGCTCCATCACCGTCGGTAAGTGTTTTAATATGAACGTATATCGCGGTCACCGTTTCTTTAGACGACGTTGCGGTCGCCGTTATAGCGAATTAAAGGCGCAGGCACGTTTTTAAAAAACAATGTACATCTCAGAAGTTTGAACCGTCTACTTTTGTTCGTGTTGTGATGTTGTGGCTGTACAATGTGTACGATTGTGTTACCGCTTGTGCAAAAGTTATTGGTCTCGTAGCTTTTTGACGGTCAACTTTGTCTCCCTACAACACGTTGGCAGGGTCTCTGTAGGTCCACCGCCACCTTTGTGAGTGAGAAGGAAGATTTCCTCAGAAACTAGGCGAAATATTGTCTAATAATCTCTAGAATCACACAATTGAGCTAGCCAGGGAGAGCGGGCTGTAGGTACTGTCTAGTAATTACCAAATGTTGTTGACAAGGCGGCGTTGACAAGTCAATCTGTCCCGCCGTCCCCAGACATGGCAGCTGGGGCTCCAGTGCAGGGCCGGCCCCAGACACGGCAGCTGGGGCTCCAGAGGGTCGGAGAGGCACCTAGCATCAGCTTACAGTAAACCAAGCATTGGTAGTATATTAGTCTCCACTGTAGTGTTAACATGTCATTCCAGTATGTGACAGTGAACCCAATGACTCCTAACAAACATACTTGTATCTTAAGGACCAATATTTATGTAGATAATTACTTGACTTAATTTGTCCCAAAAGGCACATCAGGCACATTACATTACAAAGATGACATTATCTCAAGCAATATAATATAATATCATAGGCTATGCCATTTGGTGGACACTTTTATCCAAAGCATGTTCTTTTACTGTGAGTACATTAGGGCTGTACCCTAAAAGTCGACTAGTCGAATCGTAGTTCAGAGAGCCCCAAGTCGACTTGAATTCTCTGTCAAGCAATTGCAGGGTTTTTTTTATGTTCATTATAATAACTGAATAAAACATAATATAGAGGCTTAACATATAGGAATGTCATGACAGTAATCATGGAAAAGAGAAAATATATATTGCAAGAGAACTGTTTCACAAGGAGACGTGTTTCATGTTAGAGCTGCAAATTGTCATGCTAATAGAATCTACCCGACTTAAAAAATATGTATATATAGGCCTATATATGTGTATAGTAACTAAACATAGCACTAACGTTAGGTTATATCTGTGTGACTGCAAGCATAGCCAGCCATGCATTGAGCTAACATTGACAGTTAAAATAAATCCACATTAACTAGTTTATAATTTGCAAACAATTAATTAATTTGAAATATATACATCAACTTACAGTCTAGGACTCGTCATCATTGTTACAGTAGAATACTTGCAACTGTCTCATATAATGTAATGTTGCTTCTGGCTCGTCTTGGGCTCGTGTTCGGAAGATGTAACATTTTTATTTCAAACCACTAATCATCGAATAATCGATTGACCTGGCGACTCAGAGTCGACTTGGAAGATTTGGGTCGGGTACAGCCCTAGAGTGCATACGTTCTTAGCATGGGTCGCCTCAGTCCGAATCGAACCTCAGCTTACAGAACAGTGCAACAAGTGTAAACAGTGGGTTTCAGTCCATTTCCACAGTGCCACACATCCCACACCCTTTTCTGAGTTTAGAAGATGAACTGAAATCAATATTTAGTTTTGATATCGACTGTCTAGAATGCAAGACGACAGTTAACAGATTTATGATACAAGTAAACATTTTGTGTGTGTGCATGCCCAGTTGACCATGTAGGCTTCTGTAGGCCTAAATATGATCATATTTTAGTGCTTGTCATAGATTTAGCAATGCCCATTGGACCACCACGCCACACCGTGCTGGACGTAGCTGACTAAAGTATTGTTTGGATAGACACATTTTGCCATGTTGTAGTGGAGTCACAATCACACGAAACCACTTGGGCAAAGAGTATAAATGCTTTACATTTTCTAAAATTCTCCATAGAGTATTCCAGTGTTTTTTAACCTGCTTTCTATAGCATCTCATGTTGGTTCGGCTGGTAGGACTACTTACACACTTGCCATACAGCTGGGTTGAGGTGTGTGTGTGTGTGTGTGTGTCATGCTGTCACTTTGCAGTTGATGATCATATTTGCTTGTGATTCATATGCATCTACTAAAAAAAGAATCACTCCAGTTATAGTAATTATATCATGACAGTATTTTTTTACATCCATTCTTAGTGAATTCATTATATTATTAATGAATTGTTTAAACATGCACTGCTGATCTCCCATTGCATTTCTTTAGTTTCTTAAATAATTAAAATCACTGAAACCCCAGGTCTTTTTCTACTGCTTAATGTTGGTTCAGAACTTCAGATCTCAGTTAGTCAGTTGTTTAGTTCGGTGATTAGTTTGCCCTCTGGATCTCAACAAGTCAGAGGACACCAGAAAGAAAGAAACAAAGACATGAATTCAATATGGCAGACAGAATGACCAAGTGTAAGTGAAGCCTCTGTTTCATCTCACATCTGAACACTGTGAGATAAAAAAAAAGGTTTTGGGGTGAGAGTCGGTGGGACGTGTTATCCCCATGGTTACTACCCACGCCAACTTCCTGATACTTATTTAAAGCTAGTACTGTCGTGGTGTATGAGCGTTAAAATTAGCGATGTTGTTAATGCCACACACCGTGGCGTTATACTGTAAGTGTCTGAGAAGCTTAACCCTCTCTCGGTCGCGGGCATCAACATGATCCTCTGCCCAGACGGAGCTCCACATGTCCACACACACTGTGGGGGTGGCGTACCCTCTCAGAGACGGTGTCGCCATGAAAACAACAGAGCAGAGTAGGATTTGACACTTGTTTTCTCTAAAAGACGGTCTTGTTTTTGTAACAATGACAAAATGGCGTGACAAAATGTTGGAGATCATATAAAACATATTACCACCACGTTTAAAACCAAAATAATAAAGATTTTGTGTTCACTGCCCCTTTAAAAGTGATTTGCTTGTGTCCAATGGATGGAGTCTTGCCTTGTCCCTCATCTCACGAGGCAGGGGGATGCTTCGAAGGTGCGGATAGTGACGCGAGAGAGGGAGGGACTTCTGAGGGAGGGATATCCTAAAAAAAACCTTCTCCTTCTTTGTTGTTGCTCTCCTCTTCTTCTTGTTTGTGTCTATTAGTTTCACAAGAAAAGGATCTGCTGACTGGATGCTATCCCATAATACTCAGCATCTTCCCCTTGACTACTGAGAGTGTACGCATGGCTGTTGAAGTTCACTTTTGGGTTATTGGGTTCTTTAATTGGCTCTGCATCAGCTATGCATGCTGGGTATCGTCATCCTGGGGGGGAGGAAGGTGGATATATGTAATATATGTATGAGAATATGAGAAATAGTGTGGAGCTGGTGAGTTCGATATTTCATCTTTACTGTTACTTTTATATTTATATTATATTTATATGTCATGTTGTTTTATATTCTGTTTTGGGTCGCAAAGTACCCCAACTATTCAGCTTTTTTTCAAAAAAGTAATGCATTATGTTATAATTATTATTATATTTCATTTGTTTAACTGGCAGCGCAGCAAGCAAATGAACATATATTATACATCTCTTCAGCCAAGTGTGTTGTTATCTGCGTGAGTGCTTCCCAGCCACACGCAGAGCAAGTGTCACAAACTGATGCCGGGAGAGAGGGAGATGGGGGAGAGGTGAGAAATAATTATAGATGCAAGAGAGAGAGGGGGACAGATTGTGAGGTAAACAGTAGGTGAGAGGAAGGCAAACTCAAGTTGGCTCTGTGTTTTGGCCTAGTTGATCTGCTTCCAATCATAGTCACATTGTAAAGCCGCCAAGGATTATTCAGCGCTGTGTGTGTGCGTGCATGCGTGTGTGTGTGTGTGTGTGTGTGAGGAGCCAAGAGCTCTTAATCAAAGCCACATGAGCAGAGTCACATTTCAGACATGGCCAACAGTGCACATATAACTCAACACATTCTGAGAAGAACTGGCCCAACATTATCTTTTATTTACAACACCCAGCCACACCAGTCCTCTGTACTGGGTCCCTGATCCATGAAAATACACTAAATCAATACGGTGTTTGTTTCCTCACCTGGCATGAAGGGTGGCTCCCCAGTGTGTGTCTGATCTATAAGTCATGGGGCTGGATCTTTGATGGGCCAGGAGATATAGTATTCAGGGAGATGTGCAGAAAAAAACCAGCATGGGGGATTTCCTTCTCCCATAGCGTATTCTGTTATTGTTTCCTCCTTTCCTTTCATTGTTTTTCTCGCCCCAGTTATCAAGTTTGGTCAAATGGGTGCTATACCTTTAAAGGGCCCCTATTCTACCACCAGGTGTGAGTGTGATTAGCCATTACATGACAATTTGAGTCACATGACAATTTTGAAACGGCTTATAGTTATTCACACTCACACCTTGTAGTGAAATAGGGCCCTTTTAAAATACTCTGCTGCTATATTTTGAATGATGTGTCCTTTCCTTCCACCATCGGACTGCTGTTCACACGATGCTTTAATCCCCTGTGCTGTGGTTAGCTCCTCACAGAGTCTCAGCATGGACAGGGTGTGAGAGAGTTCCTTCATCTCTACATTCAGTCATCCTAAAATAGAATGTTATACAATACTACATTGCAATATCTCTTGAGTCTTGCAACGTATGTCCTCCTAGAATATCACATGTGAATATAAAAAGATGTATCTTTGACACATGCCGTTGAATGTATTACAGTGTCATTTTGTACTATGAACAATTTCCGGTATATCCAAATTGATTTCCATTTTTTGAAAACAAATATAAATTTTTGCTGCACTCAGTAGTACAGCTAAACACTTAGTTTCTTGTTGAATGTAAATATTCTGACACAATTGGCATGGTGTCCCTGAGCACGTCATGCAAAGTTATATTTTTAAATGAGGTTGTCCAAGGGGTAAATATTAAAAAGTGACAAACTCAGAGGTTGTCTTTCAAGGGAATGTGGTTTTGCACATTTATCTTGCCAAGTCATGAAGCACTAGTAGTGTGCCTGGTGCACACCATGAAGTATATTACACGCAGCCTGTGTAGGCCAAGCTTCTGGCCTACACGGCATCCATGTTGTCACACACCCCTCCCATGTCCGAGGCGGACAACGACCTCTGTTCAGGCCGCCCTGTGCTGATTGGCCACCCTGCCCGGGAGGGGGACTTGCGATTGGCTGCCAGACCGAGTGGCCCCTCCGCCCCATCCGCTGTGAGCCACAGTCATTTACTGTGCTGTGTCACACCGTGACCGTGGTGACGGCCATGAACAACAGCAGGCTATTTTGGATGACACTCCCAGCATCCTCTCTGTCAATCCAAACAAACACACCACCTTAAAGGTCAACAAAAGAAAGGGAGTGAGAGAGAGACAGAGACAGAGACAGAGAGAGAGTGAGAGAGAGAGAGATAGATGATTTCTAGGGCTTGGGGTATTGGATGCATGAGAGAGTTAGGGGCTACAGATCCAATTGTTTGTTTGCATACCTGGGGGCATAAAAAGTTAGGGACAAAGTAGAGTTTGATTCAAAATATCTACAATTCAGGAGTGGTTGACTATTTCAGACACTGAAATGTTACACTTCTGTTGACACTCAGAACCAACCAGATGCCTCACGGCCAGTGTCTGTGTCTTAAGGGCGATCTAGCAACTATGTAATTGTCTCCATGGGGAATTATGACATATAAAGTTGACTGTAGACATAATGAAAAGCTGCATCCATCATCATCAGTGGTTTTTTTGCAACAATGGTGGCAGATTAATTATTGTAATGAGTAGCCAGCTTTATACTCTGGCTCTGGTCACTCTAATTATGTTATTCTTCTGCCAAACATCTAATTACGTTCAACATTTTTGTTCTTTCTTCGACCAGAAAGTTTCTTGATTGCAATTACAGAAAAAACGCAGCCTATCTATTTGCTGATGCAGGCGTTGGTGTCTGCCCATTGTTATGGTGAAACGCACAACTTGTTTTCAACTACAGCAAATAAATACGCTCACCTAAGTAAACACGCTGAAGGGAAGTCTGAGAGATAAACATACTTATGAATCAATGACAACAAACGAATCCGACGTGATGAAAATCCAAGATGAGAATATCACAATCTTCATTGCATCTCTATATATATTTCTTACTTCGGCAGAGTGTCAAAAATGATGCATTTTCACGATTTTAATGGGGGAATAAAAGTAGTATTGTTGTCAATATAATTAGAAAACAGCTGTGGGTGTGCAGTGGTCTATAGTCTCTGTTGTTATTGTGTTGCAGGGTACATGAGACAAGCCTAGTGTACCTGAGTGGCCTCATTCTGTCTCGGAACAAACCATTCCTTCATAGTGTCTGTATAACGCTATGTCAGAATCGCGTGGGTCACGGTCTGAGGGTATCTGTGTGGATACCTGATGTATAATGTATGTGTTTGCATGTGTGTGCTTGTGTGTGTATGTCTGTGAGTGCTTGTATGTGTCTGTGTGTGTGTGTGTGTGTGTATATGAATGAGTGTGTGTGCTTGTTGTGTTGCATGTGTGTGTGTGTGTGTATACATGAGTGAGTGTGTGTGCATGCATGTATGGGCGTGCGTGTGTGTGCATATGTGTGTGTGTGTGTGTGTGTGTGTGTGTGTGCACCTCACCCCCCAAATGTGCAATCTCCCCCCTTTCCTCCCATCAAAGTGAAAAGAACAGCCTCACCTTCTATCTCCCCCCCTCCCTCCTGCACCCTCCTGCACCCTCCCGTTACCCGAGCGTCGGAGCTGACAGAACCCTCGTGTTATTATGCGCCAACTCGTGAGCACACTGACACACGTTTAAGGCGCCCGTCTCGCGGGTGAAACACCAATCTCGGAAAGCAAAGAAGCTATTATGCACACCTGATGTCTGGCGGCCGCATCAACGAACAAATAAGATCAATCTCAAGTCAGCAGACTGGAAATAATTGCCTCGTTGTCACAATTAATTTCAGAGCGCTGGCTTTTAAGACCCGGTGAGATCCGTATTGAGTTTCCCATTATGGCGCGTACCTGAAGCACCTGCCCATTAAAGCCTTTCCTCGCATGTAATGGATGATGAGCGATGGCACGATGGTCAGAGGTGATATTGTACCGCTCCGAGGAGAAGATGTGAGACGTGTGAGAGAAGGTATGACTGAAGCTTAATGTACCCTGCCAACATCACACGCCCTCACACCCTGTCTTTATCTCGTTTGTCCAGTTTCTGTTCTGCCTGCGTGAGTGTGTGTGTGTGTGTGTGTGTACATACAGTGTGTGTCCATGTCTGCATGCATGCGTGATTGACAGGCATGCACATGCGTGTTTACTTACGCATTGTGTGTGTGCTACATCTGTACAGGGTAATCCTTCTCTTGGAGGTGCTTATCATCATTAGGAATGAGTAATCCTCCTCCTGTTTGAACAGCCAGCCTCACCAGCCTCACCAGCCTCGCCCGACCAACTCAAAGGCAGAGCTCACGTTAATTGCCTTAATGTTGCTGTCGCTTCCCTGTCAACTACTGCTTAGCATCGGCAAACGGCTGCAGGATCACTTATTCCCATAGGTCCAGTTCTTCTGAGGGGGACATTATAAGATATGATTTATTCATCCCAGATGGGAAATTCAGGTGTCACAGCAGAAACGAAAAGGACAGTAGAAGTATTAAAAAGAGGATAAAAAAAGACCAAGTTCCTTCAGCACCTCATAGAGTCCATGCCTAAATATGTTGTTTTACTGAGTGCATTATGAGTACTGGTGGTTGGACATTTAGCATACGGTGCCAATCTGATATATGATACTCGGTGTCCTCCTGCAGTAAAACACATCACAGCTGCAATACATACTTATCTCATAGGTTCCAAACCATATCGCCTTAAATGTATCCGACAATGTTGATGGAAGTACCAACCACTACAAGCATGCACGTTAAGTCTATGAGTGACTGTGGGTTGTGGGCTGTGCGAGAGAGAGAGAGAGAGAGAAAGATAGGGAGAGAGAGAGAGAGATCCTGTGTAGTAGTCTTCAGTCACCACGAAGGCACGTCTATGAGTCTATGGGGGCTTGTAGCAGTGCGAGAAGCTAATTGGGTATGTCCCGGTGCACCCACGCTAATGAGTAGCCACAAGCCCTATAAGACCTCACGTTTTCTTTATATAAACTGGGCAGTAATGGCCTCTGCAAAATGTCTCCACGATGGATGGGGTTTGTGAAGCCATGAAAGTGTCGAGAGCTAAGTATAGGACAAAGAGGGATGTCTTATGGCTTATGGAGTTCTATACAAATGACTTCCATGTCCGAATGGTGTAATGTTGTTGGAATTACTTTTTTGAATGATTAGTTTTGCTATGTTCTCTCTGTGGACATATTTCATTCATATACCATAACAATATAGTGATTTGCAGCAAGAATGCACTGAACATTAATTGAAGTAAGACACACTTTTACTCAACATTTACAAGCCCCATTTCTCAAAATGAAATGCACAGAGGGTTAGGGTTAGAGTCCTTGGCAAATTGAAATCCCATTAAAATCTCAAAAGATGTTAAAATAATCAATGCGTTCTAGATCAGTGAATGCCTTTGAAAATGCAGAAAGGGGAAAAAGTTCCCTTTTCTGGTGAGGAGCAGCAAGGAAAACATGGAGTCTCAGGCCCATCGAGGTTTCATGGGTGCCGTGTGCCCGACATGGGTGAGGAGCTCCTCTGCCCTGGAGCAGGCCTATAACGCTTCATTAGGATGGATTATGATGAAGTCCACACACACACACACACACACAAAGATCATCGGGACTGAATGTCCTCTGCAGCTATACCTTCCAAGCAATATAATCCAACAATATAAAGTGTTTGGTTGCTTATACCTCAAAAGTTGTTTCAGTTTTTAGTCCAAGTTGCTGGACAAAGGACACTTGTGTCGGAAAACACGCCCCAAAACATTCAGTTAGGCTACGTTTGACTGAAGACCAAAGCCAGTGTTGGAAGTCCTCTGAGAGGTTCATTTATTCTCATTTGCAAGGCTTGTAGTTAGAGACACGGTGGCGATGGCCAGCGCTGCAGGCCATGTGTCTCTGTCAGTTAGAGTCCCATCGGCCCCCAGGTGGAACCCATGCTTAGGGAAGAGAAATGAGGCCTGCCTGCTCTAACATTTGCATATCGTCGCCATTCATCGTGAAGCGATGGCTGTTGCATCCCGTTCTAAAGACAACCTCTTCATTCCTACGACCAAAGCCAAAAGGCTTGTTGGTCCCATTTACATATATCGTTTTTTTACAGGGTGTAGCGATTATTCCTTGTGTTGGTTAATGGTTAAAATAATTGATGGCTATGATAAAATGGCTGTGTTTTACATGACACTATATTTATTAACGAGTTTGAGTGCTGCATGTTAAGTATCACGATAAGATTACCCTACCACAAAACAGGATTACTATTCTAACATTAATATTAGAATGTCATATTTTTCCTTTCCTTACTATAAGTTTACTATATGTTCCGTTCTGGTTTAGTTTTGAGAATCAATGCACTTGATAAGTGGTTCAGAACCAGTTGAAGCTGACCTGACCAGAATTAAGTAGCACCATTGATTAACTAGGGCCAATCAACACACTGAATTCACTCGCATGTGGCTCTCGGCTCACATTCACAACACACAAGCACACGCTAATTCTCTCACACACACACACACACACACACACAGACAGACAGACACCACGCATCCAATTTTCTACCAAATGAACATCTGCGCCAAGTCTTGGACAAAACAATAGAGGAAAATAGAATGTGTGCAGAACCGAGTGTAATAGAGAGATGGAGTGTGTGTGATAGAGAGAGAGACAGAGAGAGAGAGAGAGACAGAGAGATAACAAAGAGCTTGTCATTACAGCTGAATGAGCCATGGTCACAGAGAGAATTCTCACAAGTGTTCTCATTACTGCTCACCTGTCACCCTGTCCATGTCTGCCTCACTCGGCCATGGACAGAGGCCCAGTTTATGACTAACTGTGTTGCAGTCCCGTCTAAAAAGGACTAACTCCCCCGTAATTGGAACGACCTTTCAGTTACTGTTAGTTATTATAGCTGTGACGACAATGTGGCGTCTTGCATGTGGCTTTTTAGAGAGAGAGAGAGAGAGAGAGAGAGAGAGAGGGCAGACATTTTTATATTTTTATTTATTGTTTCATAGGTTTTTCTTTTTGTTATTTACGATTAACTGAAAACACTTGCATTGTTTGATGTTTTCCTTGACAACTCTCAGCATATGATTTAATAAAGGACCTCTCACTCTCTCTCTCCCACTCTCCCTGATGACATCACGTTTGCAAAGCAGTCACAAAGTCGGGCTGAAGTACTCGAGTCTGGTCTTGGTCTCCAGACTGTACTCAAGATTCATTTTTGATGGTCTCGGTCTCGTCTTGAATCGTTCTCGGATTAATTGGTCTCAGTAGACTCGTTGTGAGAAGAGACCAAAGCTGCAGGGACATGCAGAGGATGTTGGAGGGGCCCAAATTCATAAAAAACGACTTTTGCTAATAATTAAATAAATGTATTCCTGCAATGACCACTTTTGCAACACTGTTAAAGGGTTATTAAAATGTATGTATTTACAAATGCATGACTAAAGTTGGTTCCAACACTGCTACATGACAGTTAATGAATGATACATGCATAGAAATGCAGTGTATTTCAGTGAATTCTCCTCACATGTTAACCAGCCCCACTCGTAGCCCTCTGACTGACATCCTCACTGGAAGATTATGCTAACGATAGCTAGTTGGCACATTTGCAGCTGCTAAAAAGTTCAAGCATAGACAGATATATTCTACTTGCCAAATAGTGTCAAGCAATTCCTAAAGCGCATCACTCAATATAAAATGAAAATTTGTATATTTATAAAATGAAAATGAACAGTGCATTTATGCTTTGTTTGGCCACATACCTAATGTCTGCCTCAAAGTAACTCATTAGTGTTCACACTGACTGACTCACGCTGACTGTTAAGTGACTATGTATGCATGTGCGTTGTTTTACCATAGAAATACTGTGCTGAAGAATCAAAGCCCTTTAATTAGCACCTGTAATTAATTTGGGTCTTTCATTTGTCTTTTTAATCCACCCTGTGTGGTGAAACTGCTCCCCTAGTTTCTCCAGAGCCCAGGACCATGTGATCAGCATCATGAGCTGACAGGACTTCCTGCCTGTCATCCTCCCATCATTCCTCTGTTGTCCGAGGGCATCTTGGTGGATGGAGGAGGAAGGGGGAGATGGAGGACTGTCTGGATAGTGTGTGTAT
>OMKP01027752.1:4480-21551 GCA_900302375.1 Bathygadus melanobranchus
AGGGGGGTGCTTTAGGTGTTCTATGAGCCCCTTTAAGATGCCCTTGGAAAGAAGACCCCTTTCGAGCATGCACACACACACAAGCGCACACACGAGCATGCATGTGCGCACACACACACAGAAAAATGAGTCTAATTTTAGAGGCTGGTGATAAACCCTGCTACCCGGTGGGACAGGATGATATCAAAGGGGATGCTTGCTGGCTCTGTTGCCATGGTGAGCATAATTCCACTTGGATGTCTCATAATTGGACGGCAATGGAAGTTTAAAAAGAAAAAGAAAAGGGTGGAGGAGGTGGTGGAGGCGGGGTGGGGGAGTCATATGTATCGAAGTCATCAACTCTAATAGCATTCAAAGGTCTCAGCTGTATTATGAGGGAGGGGTTCTCTAGGGGCAGGGCTGTGCCAAAAGGTGAGAAGTGAGTCATAGATCAATGGGGAGCCATTCTGTTAGATGATGGCATGAAGTAGAGGCGGGAAAAAGGAAGCAAGCATTGATGACGTGACATAATAATGGAGTTGAAACCGACCTAAGAGATGTCCTGATTTGTCAGAAATCAGCCAGGAGTGGTCTAAAATCGAAATGGTCTCTTAGAGACAAATCGAAGCAGATACTCTCGTAGAGCATTTTTTACTCACTAATCGCTGACGGATGGCCGTGGCATTTATAATAAACACTGAAGTTGTAGCGCTCTAAAATCTTACCTACTGCACCTTTAAGGCAAAAATGCTCACAGTGTATTTTCTGAACAGAGAGAGAGAGAGAGAGTAGAATAATACAGCACATTGATTTAGCACTGATGAGCCGGTAGCTCTCTGACACACACACCCACCAGCATGGAAGACAGATACTGTGGGACAGAAGAGATAGATCCTGGAGATTCCAAAAATATTCCCTGTGAAGATGTAGGGCTTTCCTTAGCCTCTAGCTCGCACAAAAAGCCTTGTCAACGGCATTTGTCTTTGTCAAATTAAAAGAAAGATGAATAATTGATGAAGTCATTAGCCGAACATGACATCCACACGAGCTAATAAGAAATCTCTAAAAATGGCCTTAAGAAAGAAAGACATCCCCTGTGATTAATCATCGATTCCTTGTTGGAATTCACGTTCTCTTATGAAATTCCCTCTTCATGACTAAATAACGATTGAATGAGATAATAGTAATGTCCATGTTTCAATGGCTTACTACTTCATCCAATTGTTGCAGCTTTTTGCTCATTGTACATGAAGTACATGAAGACATTTCTTTTGGGAGGGATCTTGACTTATCTTGACTATTGACACATATGGGTCCTGAGGCTAGACCACTGAGAACCACTGCGCTAGACTATATTCATTAATGCCTGTCAGACAGCACCCCCTGATGGTAGAGTTAATTTAGATTCACACATTTCATATACTTCAAATGTATAGAAGGGATATTTAAAATGTATTTGACAATTAACCGGCCAAAGGCTTATCAAAACCATTTCTATCATATATATATATAACCTAATACCTATACTTTATCACCTCAAAACTGCCCCCGAACCTAGATTTAACCATTTAAAATGTTTTTCCTCATCTCCTTATTTCATACCTAAGCCTGTTTCAAACTTTCCTCCCAAATCTAAACGTATAATGAACTAAAATGCTGTGAAAAAGGATTTGAACCCATATACAGCCTGGTGTGTTACTCCAAGTAAACACGCTGGGGACTACAAATTCTGATCAATCTCCAAAATATCTGAAAATATTTATTAAGAACCACACGCCAGGGTCATCACTCCTTAACACAAATACAATTATTATACAGCTGAAACTTTCCAAATGTAGTTCATTTTAGTTTTTACACTATTGTGTAAAAATGCCATTATGTATATGTAATATACATATAAATAAAGCTGTTACGTACATGTCATCTATTATAATATGATCGTAGTCAGACACTGGCCAGACACACTGTGGCATTAGTGCCTCCGAATCCAAACGAGTTAGTGAGGGCGACCCTGCGGCCCGGTGTTTCCCACTGCTGTGCTGCGCAGGGGACATAGTTCAGGTCAAACCCGGGCTCGGTGCGGTCCAAGTTGAGAGTAGGTGGCAGGACGCCATAGTAACAAGCCATTGCGGTAAACGCTGCCTCCAGAGCCCCCGCTGCACCCAGAAGGTGCCCAGTGGCACCCTTGATGGAAGACACGGCCACGTTCCGAGCGTGTTCCCCGAAGAGGCGCTTCAGCGCAGTGTTCTCTGCAGCGTCGCCGAGAGGCGTGGAGGTGGCGTGTGCGTTGACATAAGTCACGTCGCGCGGCAACAGGCCGGCATTCCGCAGGGCTGCGGACATGGCCCTGTAGAGAGGGGTTAAAGAAACATACATTTAGTCAACATTCAACACAACATGGCTGCACTTAAAGGGCCCCTTATTTTACCACCAGGTGTGAGTGTGATTAGCCTTTACAAGCCGTTTCCAAATTGTCACATGACTAAAATTGTCATTGTGACATCACAAGTGGGAATGTGTCCTCCAAGATGTATGCTGATAGGACACCTGGGTGGACACTCCCACTTGACTACTTTTTCATTTCACTAGAAATTCTTATCCAGAGATTTTGACTGAAATAAGGAATCTAATTACTGAGATAAGGAGTGCTAAAGCACAAACTGTTGACCTGAGCGCTCCGTCCCCGTCCTTGCTGGGGGAAGTGATGTGGAAGCCCTCCCCTGAGAGTCCGTAGCCGAGGACCTCCGCGTAGATCCTCGCCCCCCTCTTCTCCGCATGGCCAAGCTCCTCCAGCAGAACCACACTGGCCCCCTCACCCATCACGAAGCCGTCCCTCTCTGGATGAAACGGCCTGGAGGCCCGCTGGGGGTCGTCGTTCCACTTTGTGGCCAGGGAACGAGCCCGAGAGAAACCGGCCAACGCCAAAGGACACACACAGGCTTCCGCGCCACCGGTAAGCATCGCATCAGCATCACCATAAGCTATGAATCTGGCTGCGTCGCCAATAGCATGGGCCCCTGTACTGCAGGCTGTTGACACAGCATGGTTCGGCCCCTTCAAACTGTGTTTTATACTGATGTGACCTGCGGCCATGTTGACAAGGATGCGAGGCATGAAGAAGGGGCTTACTTTGGTGTAGCCCTTAGTTTGCAAGAGAACTGCAGTTCTACTTAATTCCTCTACGTCCACCATGGACATGCCTACAGCCACCCCTGTATTCAGCTGTTCCTCAAGGGTTTGGGGAGACCACCCCGCGTCATCTAGTGCCAGCTGTGCTGCACCAAGAGCCATTACAATCCCTGGAGACATGGCTTTCCTCTCAAAGCGGGTAGTATACCTGTCCTCGTCAAACTCCCCTTCCCCATTACCTCTAGGCACAAGTGCAGCCACTTTACAAGGGATGGACTTGTATTCCTCTGGATCAAGAGCAACGATTCCACTCTTACCGTTGATCAAACGCTCCCAGGGAACCGACGTGCCTGTTCCAAGAGGAGAGACCACCCCTACGCCGGTTACCACGACCCTTCTGCGAGGACATGCGGAGCTATGACGTTTCCAGACTTGGTTTGGACATATACACGACCTGTTGTAAATATGAATTCTTATATGGTGGGAACTCAACCGAAGTTTGGCCAAACATGATAATCCGGACATATTTGTACTTATCTCATTCGGCGTCAAACGGAAAGGGGATCAAACGCAGTCCTCGAAACGTTCACTAAATCGTAACTACTTAAATAGTACCTGTCAGAACATCCAAGTACCTGTCACTTCTGTCAACATCATGGATGTATCGCAAGCTAACGTTAGGCAATCTCTGTAAACGCCTGTTTTGTTCTCGCTATCATTTATCGTACCATACAACGCATTAATGTTGCTGATAAAATGATATATCCTCAATAATATTTGTCGAAAAAATAAATAAATGAAATATATATATTTTTCTTCCTTTATATTCTAAAAGTAATTTTGTTCAGGCGTTATTAGGTCAGGGCCAGGACCCTTAAAGCTACTTGGTCAACTTCCCTAACATCTTCAACTGTTCCGTCGCTATATTCAACTAAACCATGGCTCTGTCGCCGGCAGCTTTGACACTCTTTGAAAACCCAAACGACGTATTCCTCGACGCCGCCAAGTTGCTGCTCACTTACGCCGACAACATTCTAAGGTAACGTTATCACGCTAAATACAATTGTGAAGCCGTGAATGTGCTGTTTCACGGCCAAGCTGACACCCATTTGAATATATGCTATCAGCGTCTGGCTTGGTATCTCTGCAGGTATCCAAACGAGGAAAAATACAGATCTATCCGCGTAGGAAACTCTACGTTTTCAACCAAACTACTGCCGATAAAAGGCGCAGTGGAGTGTCTCTTCGAGATGGGTTTTGAGGAGGTATCCTACTACATACGGGTTGTACCACAGAAAGTCTCGATTTCGTATAACCATGACTAATGTTGTTACTCGTAATACGTCATCTTATGACATCTTATGAATGATCCTCTTTACAGGCTGAAACACATCTGATATTCCCACGGTCCACATCGGTTGACCAACTGAAACGTATCAGGGAATCCATAGCTGCGGAGAGGGACCAGAGACTTAATAGACAGCAGCCTGCACAGCTCCCTCAGACCAGCATAGCTTCAACACCAGAGTCCTCTGGTACGCCTAGCCTGCCAAGTACACCAACTCCATCAGAAGCGTCGCCTTCGGTATATATGTTCTCAACAAATTCATAATAAATGCATTGTATAGATTGTGAGAATGCTTATATGGGTTTGAGAAACACTCTTAAATATACAGTAGGAAATCAGATGATGTATGATATAATATATTATATTAATTTGGTGCAGCTACTAAATGTTTTGTGTCTTTCTTACTGGCTGGCAGGTGGGCAGCATGGGGTTCTTTCTGACTCTGCAGTCCAACTACCAACATGTAATGGTGTACGAAGACCTGGCGCTCCAGCAGAAGGCCAAGAACCTGCTCCCATGTGAACAGCTCTCGTCGGCTGCTGTGGAGAAGTTAGACCGGGCGAAAGCAAGTGATCCAGGTACAACCAACCAAAACCAGTTTGAATGAGTAGAATTGTTTTGATGTTTGATGACATTCATGACTCCACATATTCAGGCGGTGTTCCACCCACCTCGTGATCAACTTTTAATACAAAAATAAATCTGCGTGGAAGGATTATCACTGCAACCCCAAGTAATATGCCAATACTATGTAAACAACGTCATACCTGGTTGTAAATATCCCCAGCATTAAAAGTAGATTTGAGAGATTGAGATTGGAGATAGTGGGAATAACATCCAGGGCAACTATAAGGGGTACTATATGTTCTGTGTATTTTATATTTCTTTAGAATGCAAGCTTGGAAAAGAGGACTTTCTGGTCATGGAGTTGCTAAGATGGTTCAAAGCGGAGTTCTTTTCCTGGGTAAATTGCCTGCCTTGTAGGCAATGTGGCAGTGAGACCCAGACATCTGGCTCCCTGAATCCCACTGCTGAAGACACTCGTTGGGGAGCACAACGAGTGGAGAAGCACTATTGTCAAACTTGCCAGGTGTCTACTAGGTTTCCCAGGTGAGTCTTGGTTCTGTGTTTACTGGGTGAAGATAACACAGTGCAGCCCAGAGAGAGGCTCTTGTAACATGGTGATGTAAACTAGTGAACAGTTTGTGTGGTCATCTCCGTCACACAAATATACAGACAAATCGTTTTTTTTATCACGTCTCAGGTATAACAACCCAGGAAAGTTGCTTGAAACTAGAAGAGGTCGCTGTGGAGAGTGGGCCAACTGTTTCACTCTTTGCTGCAGAGCAGTTGGCCTTGAGGCCAGATATATCTGGGACAGTACAGGTAAGGTTTCGCTTGGCATTACACATTTACATCGTAAGAAATATAATGTTTGAGATATTCATGGTGGTGTTTGAAATCAAAACCATCATTGGGAGGCATTCAGATAATTTCATTGGCATTAAATATGCCCATGGTGTGTATGTTAAATTGTGTCAACAACAACAACAACAAGTTCTCTGTGCTCCCCAAGATCACGTGTGGACCGAAGTGTACTCTGTGTCCCAGCGTCGCTGGCTGCACTGTGACCCGTGTGAGAACACCTGTGACAAACCTCTGCTGTACGAGGTGGGCTGGGGGAAGAAACTGTCCTACATCCTGGCGTTCTCCAAGGACCAGGTGAGAACTGCTTCTCTCTTTGCATGACCAGACCTCAAACTAGATCTAATCGCCTGGGCTTCTGTTAAAAGTGCGAAAGCATGATCTATCTCTACGTTCTACAATTATACAAACATACATAAGTACATAAGTTATTTTCTTTTGTGCAGTAAATAGTCCAATTCATACAGTTGATCTCTATATTGTGTATTATATAATCTATATTATATAAAACGTCCTGATGGCATCTTGTCATTATCGTGGCGCTGTCGGGTGTGATTTAGATGACTGTGTTAGGGGTGAAGCAGTACCTGTAATACCAGATGGGGCTTCAAGTCCTGCCGTTTCTCTGTGCTCGCAGGTCGTCGATGTCACCTGGAGGTATTCCTGTAAGCACACAGAGGTGTTGGCCAGACGGACCAAGGTCCAAGAGGCCTGGCTGCTACGTACTATTAGTGGACTCAATGTCACGGTAATTTGTATTATTGTTTCTAGTCATGTGCCCACTCTAAGTCTGGCCCTGCCTGTTGGAAAAATATGCTCATGGCATTCTACCATACTACATTACACTACGTGAGGAAACCTTATCAGTGCATGTGTTTTCATTCAGAAAATGCTAATTGCGTACTTCCTGTAATGTGGTGTACATTCCTGCCCATGGAGGCAACGAACAAATTCATGTTTTGCGGTTTGTCTTTGAAGAGGCAGCAGGGTGTAAGCCCAGACAGGAAGAAGGAGCTGTTGAACCGGCTGCTGGTTGAGCTGGTGGAATTCATCTCGCCCAAGAAACCCAAACCGGGAGAGCTCGGGGGGCGTGGCTCTGGCTCGCTGGCCTGGAGGATAGCGAGGGGAGAGGTTGGTGTGGACGCTCTAGAGGCTGAGCCACAGGTACAGTGTTCCACCTACTCATCTTAAAGGGACCTTCCGCTGATTTTCAACATTGTGTTGGTCTCCAAGTTGCTCGACAAAAAGCCTACAAAAACAGCTTGGAAATGCTGGATGAAGGGCATGTTCCTTTTTAAAAGATTAACCAGACAATAAAATACAACTAAAACGTTGTAGAAAGCACAAGATCTCCCAATTTCCACAACACATTTGTATGAATATTTGGACATTAATCAACAAACTGTGAAATGGCTTACGATGACCACACACAGTCACTGTAATCAGCGCTGACTACACTGGCTTGTCATTGCTGGGTTCCCAGGTGGCAGAGTACGTGTTCACGCCCACAGAGCTGGAGAAGAACCACGGGCTGTTCCATTTGCGGTACTGTGCCAGCAGGGACCAGTATCAACGCGTGTCCAACGGCGATGAGGTGATCCCAGGCTGGGAGCGTGGCGTGTGGAGGAAGGACTGTGTGTTCAGAAAACTGGAGAACGACTGGCAGATGGTGGGTCTCCTTGTGCACACGTCGTCTGTCTTTCAACTTCCACATTTATTCTGTCATTGGAGTCATTGAATATTGGCCTGTGCAACAAGTATTTTCCAACATTTGATAAAAATTGACCTAGAAATGATCCAAAATGCCCCTGGAACATATTACAAGGGGGCAAAAAAAGTTCCTACCCTGTGTGCAGACACATGTCATTACATCATGCCTTTTTTTTTTTAATTAACGTGTCAATTTTGGTTTCCCGATTTTGGGTCGGTGTGATTTGATTGGTCACAACATGCTTGTGTTCAGGTATACATCGCTCGTACAGAAGGATCGCCCTCGGGGACGATCAGCTGGAGGTTCGACTGCGCTGCGATGGGAGTGAAGGTGAAGGCCGTGTCGGTCACCACCCACGACCAGACGTTCCACTCCGGGACGGTGGTGTGGAGAATGCGCTCGGGCCAGGCCATTACCGAGTTCCTTGGAGGTACGGAGACCTGATGGGACACTTCACAACACCGTCAGGACTATTCACGATGGATCACTGTCATCATTTAGGTGCCGGTGTGGCAGTTGCTTCTGCCACACCGGCACCTAAAATGGCTTTTCTGGGGCTCCTCACAAGAATAGGACACAGGAAGGATGTTGAATAATCCAGTTTATTGCAGGGTTGGTTGGCTGGTTTAACCTGTAGTGCATTGATTAGCCAATGTACCACAGGAATGCAGCCTCACCCAACCCCAGACCAGGTGAGGCTGCTTAAACCAGCCATCAAACACACACCACAGTAGCATGCTACATCCTACCTATTTGAAATCTCTTGATTCTCATAGGGACATTCTCATCTTGTCATACTTTGTTACGATACTATGTACAGTAAACTAAAAAAGAGTAAATACTCTGGCGCATGCGTACCTTAGGCAAAGCAGGACATTGAAAATATCCAGTGTTTTGCAGTGAAATGCGTCTTGAAAGTCATAATATTAAGACTAGCAAAGAATCTGTTTCACCGCCTGGACTCCAAGCAACAAACAGTCATATCGGCGAGTGGGGAACATTTTATTTTAGTTTTTTTTAGATATCTTCCGTTGGATGAATGGGGAAATAATAGGCAGCAGGTAGAGGGCGAGAGGCAGAGGTGTGCTCTGTTTTACAGAGCGACATTCAGTCAGAACTGCAACACTGCAGATTCTCTTGTCCTTGATTTCATTCGCCAATGATTTTCTTTTCTTTTTTTTATTCCCCTTGGCGGCATCTGAACGTGCAGATGGGAGCGCCCAGTCGTTCCCGGCGCTCGCCGGCTCCACGGCGCTCGTCATCGAGGCCCAGCTCGGTGGCGGGGAAGGAGCGTCGTCATGGCAACACGCTCAGCTGTTCAGGCAGAGTTTGACCGAGACGGCAGAACCTTCGCTTGAGATCGTCGTGCATCTCGACGCTTGACGACGTGCTCGTGGCCCGGCCGCGTGCGTAGGCCTCCTCGGTGCTCTGCGGTCTTGGCTACAGTTAATGTAGTAACATTTGGTTGTAATGGCTCATCTTCGTCATGGTAACGGTCGGTTGAATTGATCGCAACCGGTGCATGGCTAAATCTTTTTTTCTTTTCTTTCTTTACCCCCTCATCAAAATGTCTCATGTAAATATTTTAAATTGTGTGCTCATTTTTATTGTGATTATTGTCCTTTTCGGTCTTGTCCCATTAATTAATGTGATTGTTTTATTTACTTATTTCAGAAAATGCTAGCTGTAATGATGGTATATTTGATTTAAAAAGTCTGAGAGAATACAATCGCTAATAATAAAGATATTTCGACCAATTTGATACCGGATTATTTCAAGCAAGCTGCAAGGACGTACTGCACTGCAGACTTACAGTGTCTGGAACATGGACACACACACAAAGATGTATCATCTGCTGCTGAGTTTATAGGTGCATCCGTGTCGCCATCTAGCGGTCAGAAATTGGAATTACCCCAGGGACCAGGGAGTACTCCATACATCTTTGTGATTGGCCGAGATACCGGTGCCTCGGAAAGCGAGCAGTAGATTGGCCAATCTCGCGGTGGGGATTTGCCGTCTGTCTTGCTGATGGCGGCACCGGACGGTGTATGCAGTTAGCTACCTTTTAATTTTTTTTTTTAATGAAAAGTATTTACACCGCCAGGGTTCTTAGGATATTTCAACCGGGCGCTGTTCGGCTGCACGACTTGTATTGAACGATGAACTAGTGTACTATTTAGCGTGCGTTTTTGTACAGTTTATGTTTCAGCGAGTAGCCCCTGTTAGCATCTTTGTTGGAAGTTAAGGCCTAGCGTGCCACCGCTTGTCGATTTTAACAAAAGCCGCGACACCCTCCCCTTCCCCCGCGCTCGTCTGGATGCCGGCGAATCACCGTCTTTGACGATGGCTCGGTAAGCGTATGGAGTGTGGTGGATTCATACTCGTGGATTAAACCCGACCGCCCGTTTAAACGTCGTCGATGGACTTTTAAAATCCGCCGGAGTTTTCAGAGACATTTCTTAGATCTGCGTTGGGGAAATTATTAGGGACCACAAAGGAAGATGTCCAACGGCGCCGCAGGGAGCGGGGGTCTGACTTGGGTGGTAAGTTCAGCTGCACGTTTCCCTCACATGCCCTGCATGCACACAAGCATATTTGCGCTGTACGGTGAAAGTACAGAATACAGAACGACGCATATACGCGTTAACTGCAACTTTAGGAACTAGTTTTAATTGTTGTTATTGTTCCTGAATGAATACGTGGTCTTAAGCGACGGTCTGGGCTTTCTGTATACACGCTTCTCTCTCTCGACCGGCACCCACCCTGGTTAGAACAGCTCTGTAATCTGTTTTTATTAAATCCCTTCCCTGACCTAGGAAATGTGGCCTCACGCCAGGTTACAACTTTAAACACGTCAGTGTGCCACACGGGAGGCTGTAAACAAAGGACCAGCTGGTCTTGTTGTGTGTTCTTTAAGGTCAACCAGGTCTCTTTTACCCTGTTTCTATTGCTGTTGTAATCGAGTAGATCTTATCAACTTATAATCATTATACACTTAAGTTTTGTCTTTGAGTCCATAATACTATTTGCGAAGGCCCTTTAAGGTATGTGGCATATCTGTGTATGCAACTACAATATTATATGTAATGCACGTTCCATCTGCTGGACATTTGAATGACAATGTTTAACATGAACGGCACACACTAAGCCAGTACACGTATTGACCGTCCTATAAAACCCATCAACAACCTTGCGCACAATAGGCTTGCACAAATGTCACCATATCTCTCAATAACTTGACTTCATAACGTGTGGTATAGCCACATTCAGTTGTGATAATGACCAGAGAGGACATAATGTTGTAAACTCAGTACATATGTGAGTGTTTTACTGAAAGCTGGCCATTAACAATCACATTGGTATTTGATTTAACTTGACATACAGTAACTATCGTGCCACCTCCTGGACCACTAAATCACACACTCTCTCTGATGATCTTTGCCCATGTTTTGAAAGGGCTTCCTGCGTCTTGTTTCCCTGGCAACCTCTACATCTTTTGGTACTAACACAGCCCCAGCAATTCCCCTTTGGGGATCAATAAAGTACATCTATCTATCTGCACGCTGACCTTGTTGGTTGTAAAGGTACAACCAACAACATACATTGCTGATGCCTGGCACCTCTAGCCATCCTGGAATGGGGATCCCTCACATTCTAGGCTATGGCTCCTATCAACATGCTTGTTTTCCCAATGGGGTTTTGTTCATTCTTTTTCTCCTTATCCTGGAGGATGTGATTAAGTCACATGAACGTGGACATGTGACACCCTTTGAGACTTTAACTTGAGGTGCAGGGCTATAACATCAACACATTTTCCACTGCATCACAACTGTCTTTCAGTGTGATTATTCTTTAATCAAATTCCTGCAAGCCTCGCGGTCTACTCGTAACACGCCCGCGCCCAAATGTGTCCTGACAAACAGACCCTATTTGAAAAAAACAATGCCGCCAAAAAGGAGGAGGCCGCCGCCAACGGTGGCAAGAGCGAGACCACCAAGAAGGAGGGCTCCAAGAAGATGACAGTGGAGCGTGTCTACCAGAAGAAGACACAGCTGGAGCACATCCTGCTCCGCCCGGACACCTACATCGGCTCAGTGGAGCCGGTCACACAGGTGAGCTTCCAGGAGGGAACCTGCCCGCTTCATCCCTCCCATTTGCTATTCCTAGTCATGTAGGAGATGTGTTTTTATTCAAGGGTTAGGGTTAGGGCCGACTTACAGTGAATTCAATGTCAAAGTTAAACGTACACTATTCTATTTATATAATTGTACTGTTGATAGGGTGGGCCACGCTTTTATTTTGTTATTACGCTTCCCTCGGTGTCTGCGGCTGCGATGTGAAGTCCCTGTCTGCTAACGGTTACATTAAAAGTTCTGGCCGAATAAAGGCTGGTGATGAGTTAACATTCAGATACAGGTCATGAAGGAGCAGGAAGGGGTTAGGTCAGCTTGGAATAGGTTGTGGACATTGGGGATCTAATCTAACCTGTCTTTTGGTTGGTGAGTCTGAACACCCTAACCACTACACTATCCCAAGAGAGTTGCTTTTTAGTAGGGACATTAAGGACATGTCCCTACCAATGTCAAGAAACCAGTGAATTGTCCCTACCAGAAATCACAAGCAAGCTGTAAATGAATGTATGGAGACAGTGTTAAAATGAGCGAAGTCACCTCTGACAGGTCTGCCAAGTCGGCAATTGATTCCCTCCAAGCATTTGATCTGCAATAGCCAATCAACAACTTGCATTTAGGGCATTTGGCAGACGCTTTTGTCCAAAGCGTCTTAGACTTCAGACTTGCCCTGCCTTCTTCCCCCCCTCACTGCCTGTCTGTTGGTGTGCCCAGTAGCAAGCTCTAGCCAGAGTCTAGAGCGTGTTTCCATCAGCACAGCAACATATTATGAAGTATTATATTATATATATTAGTCATTATTTGTCAGTTATCAATTGTCTATCCTAATCAGCGTGGGATGGGCCACCCTGCAAAAACTACAAAATAATTAGAATTGAAAATAGCCCCAGCAGCTGCGTTTGAAAGGGCTTGTGCCGAGGAGTGATCCAAAGTCATGGTAGGGAGGCGGGGATGTGGTGTCCCCTTTGAAGACAATGAACTATTACGCAATCGCATGTTGCTGCTGTACACGCATGAATATGTACACGGACAGACAAATGCACACGGCCACACCGGCCACGCTTCAGCTTTACAGTGAGTGGAGTGGACTAGACTCACCTGTGTGATGAAACCCATCGCTAAATCTCATCTTCTTTTTATCCAGCAAATGTGGGTGTTTGATGAAGACATAGGAATGAACCTGAGAGAAATCACATATGTCCCCGGACTTTACAAAATCTTTGATGAAATTCTCGGTGGGTGAGCTTTACTTCTGCTATTATATTGTTAATCCAAAAGGATTTGAATTTGGGGTATAAGCATAGCTGTGTTCTTGCATTATTTAGTGTCATCTGTAATACTTGTTTAATAAATCTGATACAGGCAAATATACAATGTCATACATTTTGTATTGCTTACTTAGTTTATTGTTATTGTGTGTATATACATATAGTTATTGTTCTGTTTATCTCCTAACAGTAAACGCAGCAGACAACAAACAAAGAGACAAGAATATGTCCACCATAAAGATCAGCATTGATCCGTAAGTGCTGTGTTTTAAATGTAACTGTATCTCTGAAGACATGAACACAGCAGTGTGACGGGTTTGTGTTTTCACTTTTAATTCCTCAAACTCTGAACAGAAGTTCCTTTTACATTCTTGCTATTGGAACCACGCTGTGGTTTCCTCCGTTTTTAACTGAACTGCACTGGCAGCGGGTTTGATTTGAGGGGAAACCCAGGAACATGCAGCGCTGGAGGGGGTCTGGGGAAGGAGAGGGGAGAGAGTGTGGGGGGAGAGATAGCCTGGTTGTCTAGAGCTGATGGATCTGGTGGGAGTCTGGATGCAGAGCTGCTCTCATTTCAAATGCAGACGGTGGCGCACTCCTCCTCCTCCTCCTCCTCCAGCCCTCCCTACTGTCCTCCTCTACCGTCGTCCTCCATCTCTCCCTACCCAACCGTCCTCCTCCTCCTCCAGCCCTCCCTACTGTCCTCCTCTACCTCTCCCTACCGTCGTCCTCCATCTCTCCCTACCCTACCGTCCTCCTCCTCCTCCACCCCTCCCTACCTCATCCGAAGCACTGCTGTGGAAATGATACCATCCTGTCATCTGTGGTTTTAACCAGGGCTCTGTCGTCGACACAAGCGTGTCCCTCCCTGTTGTTAGTTGTTGAATTTCTATTCCCCCCCCCCACGATTCAGACAAATAATCCACCCAGCAGGGGAAGCACTATTTCTCTATCTCTGTATTTCTGTATCTGTCTTAATCTCTTCAATGTTTCCCCAATTGATGAAGGGGCATCTGATAAGTCTAGAAGGCTGCACTCTAATGAAACAGGGTTAGGGTTATGAAACTGCTTAAAACCGTCGTCTTACGTCTCTCATTACAGCGTTTCCTTCCGGTCTGTTCCTGGCTGTAATACTAGGTCTGATGTCAGCAGGAACCTTCCTACTGAAACACTGCTGCATCCCATTCACAAGCTCTTCCTTCTCCCCCGGTAGCGAGTCCAACACCATCTCGGTGTGGAACAACGGCCGCGGCATCCCCGTGGTGGAACACAAGGACGAGAAGATGTACGTCCCGGCGCTCATCTTCGGCCATCTGCTCACCTCCAGCAACTACGACGACGAACAGAAGAAGGTCACAGGTACGACGTCGATGAAGGCCGGCGGATTGGCTCACGAGGGCCGCGGTAGCCTCATGATCCGCGAGCGTTTGACGGTGTGGCCGTTGTGCTCTCTCGCTAGGTGGGCGAAACGGCTACGGCGCCAAACTCTGCAACATCTTCAGCACCAAGTTCACGGTGGAGACGTCCTGCAAGGAGTACAAGCGGAGCTTCAAACAGGTGCTTAGCTTGAGCGCGCCAAAGTCTCCGGACGTTGAGAAGGTTTGCAACGTCCAGACGTTGAGAAGGTTTGCAACGTCCGGACGTTGAGAAGGTTTGCAACGTCCGGACGTTGAGAAGGTTTGCAACGTCCGGACGTTGGCGTGCGATCGCATAACGTCATCGTGTTTGTAGTGAAATATACGCCAATGAAATATGCGCTGTTTTGCAGGGCTGCTGTGGACCATCCATCCAATGTAATGTAGTGTTGAGACATTCTCTCACCGGTTGTGGTGTCCTGGTTCTGGTTCACGGGTGCTTTGTCATAAGATGGGCACCGTGTCACTGTTATTTGGCCGTCACATTTCCTCCACCAAGGGAAATAAGGTGTTGCTGAACTTCAGTTGTATTTGGTTGTAGGCGGTGTTCATAACGTTGGACATTTTTGCATTCAGACAGAGGCCTATATGTTTGACCCCAGCCGGATCTATAAGATATTGGAACCGTGTTCTGTTTTCACACGAGTATCTCTTAAGTCTTCGTGTTCTTCTGAATGGTTCTCTTGCAGACCTGGCAAAACAACATGACCAAGACGGCCGATCCCAGAATCAAACCGTTCGACGGCGACGACTTCACCAGCGTGACCTTCCAGCCGGACCTGTCCAAGTTCAACATGGAAAAGCTGGACACGGACATTGTGGCGCTGCTCACCCGCAGGGCGTACGACATCGCCGGCTCCTGCCGCGGGGTCAAGGTCATGCTCAACGGAAAGAAACTGCCTGTAAGTTCCTCCCAGCGCCTCCCATCCAAGATACTACGATTTTTGAGTGCTGACATGTATCGGATGTAATGGACTCTGTAAACATTGCGGTACGATATTGGGTTTTTTGTGTGCTTTCTTTTGTGGTTTAACGTCAGGTGCTACAGGTCTGTCATTAGCCTCCTTTACACAGCCTCTCACTGCGGCTTCATGCCACCTCACTTTCTGTGTAAAAGGTACAAAGGGGAAATGGGGGTTCATTTTCATTTGGCCTTTAAGGAGGGAGTAACAAAGCTGGATCAATAATCGTCTGTAAAAGGGGTAAGCTGGCGTGTCGAGACAGGGCCGCGGTGTTTTGATGCTGTGTTATGTGTGCGAATGTATTCAAGCGCTTCAATTTCTTCGGTTTCTCCTCCAGCATATTTCTGATGAACACTTTGCTCACACAAATCCGCCATGTTGTATACACTAAATGTAATATAAATGTGCACGGCTACAGAAACAGCACTATTATTGTTGTTTCGAAAGCCGTGACGCTGCCGGGCACGTACGTTATACATCACACTAGACGAAGACCATGTTGTGTTACACGTCACGCCTCTGATTCTGGCGTGCTGGCACGCTGTGTAAAACCTCACAGCCTTCTGACGACATGCTGGCTTTTTGGGTTCTGTGTAAAAAGGCAAAAGCTGCACAATGACGGATTTAGTTTACAAACATATTCGGGGAGCTCTGTATAAAAGGGGCTATTCTTTACATTTCCTTTTAGTATCGTGGAAGCAAAGAATCACGACTAACCCCCCGTCCCATCCATGCTGTGTTGTAAGCGGCTTGTTTGCTAGTGAAGCTCTCAAGCCGAGCCCTACCCTCTCGTACCCGCAGGTGACCGGCTTCCGCAGCTATGTGGATCTGTACGTCAAGGACAAGCTGGACGAGACGGGCGTCGCCCTGAAGGTGGTCAACGAGTCTGTGAATGATCGCTGGGAGGTGGGCCTCGCCATGAGCGAGAAGGGCTTCCAGCAGATCAGCTTCGTCAATAGCATCGCCACCACCAAGGTAGGGGCCCCCCGGGGACAACTACACCGCCGTATACGGCAACACACGAGGCAACCGGGGGCCCGGAGTCATGGCAACACTACAACATCTCTGGTAGTTAGGGTTAGGGTTAGTTCAGCACTAACCGGTAGTTAGTGCTGAACAATTCATCTCATTATTATTGAAATCTCAATATGGCCGAGTGCAGTATCCAAATTGCAGGAGCTGCAATTTTCTGATAGTGTACATTTATAACATCATTACAGTTTATTAATCTTTCCTTCTCCACATCTAAGAGAACACGCTTTTATGGAACAAAACACTTTTCATTTTTGGTGGGAATGTAAATCTGGATGTGAATCATATCACAATCACAATATCTGTCAGAATAATGTCAATATGATTTCTTGTTACCATATCGTTCGGCCCTACTCCACGTGTACGGCCTTCCTCGTCCCCCTGGGGACGGCCGTAACTCTGGCCAAATAAGGACGCGGCAAAGTATAAAGAGAGAGTGTCCGACCTTCCATCTGGTAGGGTTAACCCTTCCTAACCCTAACCCTAACCCTTCCATCTGGTAGGGTTAACCCTTCCTAACCCTAACCCTAACCCTTCCATCTGGTAGGGTTAACCCTTCCTAACCCTAACCCTAACCCTTCCATCTGGTAGGGTTAACCCTTCCTAACCCTAACCCTAACCCTTCCATCTGGTAGGGTTAACCCTTCCTAACCCTAACCCTAACCCTTCCAT
>OMKP01027777.1:13106-29425 GCA_900302375.1 Bathygadus melanobranchus
GTGAGGTATCAAGACAAGGCCTTGGAAAACACTTCAGCTATGCCGGGGGGGGGAAGAAACACAGCGGAGGAGACAACAGCAAAACTGAATTGGCTCAGCTGAATGCAGACTCTTCCCAGCACGAGTATGGGCCTCTGCTTTAAAAGACCACACATCGGTGGTCTCTTGTGGTCTTTTTGAGAAAATGTTTATAGAAATCCGGGGGGGAAATCTAATCATATTAAGATAGTAGTACCGCGATAGCACACAGGATGAGTGTTTCTTGGTAACGATGTCTAGCCTGGCTCTAAGGGTCAGAGCGCGACATAAGAAACTGTCCATTAGCGTGAGGCATGGATGACAGACATGCTATTAGCTACCGTAAAGATACAGGCAAGAACCAACTCTGGGAAAAGATACTTTCCCAGGTGTTAACTAAAATTTGAATGTGCATGAGTATCAGCACACAAAGGCCATCCCGCCAACAGCACAAAGGGATACTCAGCAAAGTTAATGAAATAATTGTTTGTGTCCCACCAAATTGTCCGATAGACAACCGTCTTGTTTGCTGAACAAAGGAAAATGTAATGGGCATGAAGGAAAGAATTAAGCTTGCACTCTTACCAGACTAGCTCACACGTACAATAATCCTGTTGTGAATCACCTCTTTGTCCGAGCCAGAGCCACCTCAATAACAGTGACTAGAGCTTTGGCAGGGGTTGCCTTGGCAATGCCATAGTTGGATTTAAACTACAGAGAAAGAAACTAGTCTCAATGAATTTGATCTGAACATGAAATCCCCAAAAAGATCGACGTATTTAGTTGAAGAGGAGACCGTGATCTAAAATAAGTGTGCACTGTGCCAAAATGAAGATTATAAAAAGGTTATAAAAGCTGTTACATCACATCCATGAATGTATGTAATTTCCTATGGGGCTAGTTATGATACAACAGGTACAGTACGGTATAATACAATAGGTACAGTACGGTATAATACAATAATCCTCTTAAAATCCTAGCTAACCGCAGGGCTAGAAATAACAGAAAAGGCCAAAGTTCACAGTAAATGTAAATCTTCTCGGGTGAATATGTATATTAAAGACAGCTTTAGAATCTGAAATGGTGTTTGCTTGTTGCCTCATTAATCAAATGTTATTGACAGTCTGTGTGGGCATGCATAAACTAGCAACCACAAATAATATTGCACCATTGAGGCCTCCTCTAAGTACTCCTGTCATTGCTAATCCTAAAGAATCAATGTAGTCCCTCCGAATTTAGCACGGCCATAGTATCCAGTTTTACTTGGAAATGCCTCCCGTCACACAAGAAACAATAGGTAAATGCAGCATGCCCCGACTTAACACTCTTGACCTTGGTATTTTTAGCACTGTAAATCCCCCGTTAAACAAAAGACACTATGCAAAGCAGTGCTAAAATGCAGTGATTTTATAACTAATTAATTAGCACAAATACCCTCGACAGAAAACACAATATGAACGCACACCGGCATGTATTTCATATTTGGCTCGGCTTTTGTGTACACTGTGTGTCAGGGGCGGCCTCCCGCAATATTTGACTTGAGTAGTTTGAGAACCAAACAATAACACGGAGAGACAACACTGTGCGCATTGCCGAGATATGAAATAGAAAAATGTTAAACAGTGTTCACAACAATGGACGAATACAACCGCACAACAAAGAATGCTTATCTAAATCAGACACGGTGTCAATGTGGTGCCAATGGGTTTCCAGACCGTGAATTATTTGGTACCGTCTGAGCCTCCGATTAGATTGGAATATAAAATGTAAGCAAACCAACCATTGACTTGACTCCTAACTTTATACCTCCGCTCATTAAGCTCTTTTAAGTAACCATTGTGAGCTGTCATTATAACCCCAACACTGGGTAGTCAGTGGACGAGAAAAAAAATCCTTTGAAGGAAATAGAAGATACAAGTTTTTAACACGCATGGAAATGGTGTCTCATCCTATGTTTGTTAAAGCTGTGAGAAACAGAAGTCCACTAGTGTTGAATACATAAAGACCTGATCACAGTTCAAACGCTTGGCTCAAACAATAATGCTTAAAGTGCACACATGTGTGGGAACTGTAATGACAATCAATGGCAAAGTGTGGCATTGGCCATATAGGAACATTGCATTTATTGATTGATTAATTTAAACGAATCAATAAATAAATACATTGTATTCGTAATGAATAAACAATTGTGATATCACCACGAATGGCATTTGTCATTCATATTAATAAGAACATTATTAAACAATGCATTGCCAACCACCATCACACACACACACATTAGCCGTCCATACACACCAGATTCCACAACTCTGGAATCTGAAATGGATATATTACTTACTAATCCAATATCCAATACAAAGCAAAATGATAGCATAATGGTACACAAGTCAGTCTGTCGCCTTAACTAGTTGGACAGAATAAGGGTTAGTTATTTTGTTACTACTAAGTAGTAGTAACAAAATAAAAATGGGTAAACATATTGCTTCAAAGAGGAATAGCAAAAATGCATAGTAGCCGGGATCAAATTATGACAGCCAGTGCAATAGAGGACACGCCCACAAAGATCGTTTTTGGCCCAGTTATGCATCAAAGCAGCAATCACAACAATGATACAATGAGGAGCAAAGGGCCACACTAAAACACATTCAAACAACTCTAAATCCAAGATAACTTTCTCTAAAAACAGATCAAGTTATTTCTCCCCATTAACTGACATTTGGAAAGTACCTTTAAAGTAATAAATACTACCACCCCTGTTCGGTCCGTTCAAATATTTCAGCACTGTCTGTCACCACTGCACTGTGCAACAGATGTTGGGATTAAAACACAGCAGGCTTTGGTTTAACTAGGTTTTACACGTTCAATTTAACGAACAGCCCGCTCAAAAGCTTGTAACCTCATGCTATAACTTAAGACCGGCATCAAACAATTCCTGCGCCATGATGAATATAATCTAACATTTGAGTCATGAGTCATAAACTGAGTCTCATCGTCAGCGAGGGATGTTATGCACATGATAATTACATTGATTCAAGTGTGCATAAACAGGTGTATAAAGTATAAATTAACATTGATTTTCTGATTTAAAAAAACCAATACACTTTGGAAACAAGTAGTTATTGGATGTAAAGAAGTTACAGTTTAACGTGCTTCAGAAAGTATATAAAAAAGGTGCATACCTTCATCTCTCAACAAGTCCTCCTGGTGACCGGTGTAACAAGTCTGTGGGTTCAAAGTTAAGATAGACTGTTAAGTATCCATACATTGGAAACTCTCCTCTAAGCACAAACAGGGTCGATTTGAGCATGGCAATCTTCAGTCATCTGTGAGATTTTTGATAATTGGGCAAAGTCTTTATGAGTGTATTGTAAAAAAAGAACAAATAAGACATATATAGAGACATATATATTCTTCAGACGAGTGTGGAATATATGTAGGTGATTTACTTGTAAAGCCATTCAAATTGTGGGTTAGGGTTAGGGTTAGTAACTAACCCATCTGTCACAGGGTTAGTCACAAATAAATATTTCAAGACAACGTCGCACATACAATCAAAAGTGATCCTTCTGATTCGTTTAGCCTTTAAAGCAGTTTATGTAATGCCCCGTGTCAGAGTCTAGGCGAAGGGCAATCATGCAAAAAGTCGATCATTTACTAGCTTTAATTTCTTATTTGGTCTACACAAAAGCACGCAGTAATAGACGACACTATACTGTCGGTGAAAATTTCTAATTGGGACACGTTGACAGATACATAGTTTGGTGCTTCGTTTTTCCGAGTAGCCTACGGTAGCGTAGTGTGTGCGCTTTATGTCTGCACTGCACATACTATACACTGCACAGACTGGGGATGACGCCATTTCTGTAGCTGACAGTCGACTACACGAAGAGCACTTTGGCAGATCATAGAATGCACGGGGAAACGCATGCGTTAGTATTCGAAATGCACCTGCCTACGCCAGAACCATTCCTCTCTCTCCGAAACAAAAGTCAGTTTGCGAAGAAAACTGCTCGACAGTGTGTTCGTATTCCGCGAGTTGCTCTCTTTTCTCGGTGCGCTGCTCTCTGCGGAGACCACACTCGACCACAAAATAGAGCGATAACAATTGCTACGCCAGATCGCGACTATTTCCAACCCCAGAACGTTCTAATATACCGCGAAGTTTATTTAAGTACCATGGTGCCTCCATTTCAAGTCACTTTTCTTTACACCGGGATCCGTGTATCCATTGGTCCATAAATGTGCTGACCATTCATCGAGTAAGGTTGATTAGGGTTGCTTCTGACAAAGAAACAAATCGGCGAAACGGTTCGCAACAAGGTCATGCTTGGGACCTGTAAGAATAGTCGCCAAATACGCACACGTTCTTGTGTTTTATTTGAATGCTTGTCTCGCCCCACATGTACAGATATCCATCAAAACAAACGATTGCGAAGGATACAATGTCACCCGCCCTTAACTATTTCATAGACCAGCCTTTGAGTGCCTAACCAACAAGCTGTCCAACAACCCACATAAAGCCCTCGTCTAGAATGGTCGCTTCGCTTGTCCTAAATGAACAGCTTACTAATCCACTACGATAATACATATATATTCACACGCCGATGAAAGCGTCTACAGTGAATATACCATTATCAATACGGTTGTTTCGTGGATCACAGGGTACAAGTGACGAAAATATGCGAAATATTACGCTGATCGTTTTGCTGGATGGCAATAACACCGAAAAACACCGTCGAATACTGCTGATCAGACCCGTTCAATGACAAAATAGGATGACAAAGTAGGTCTTGACCAAACGGGACAAATCCCGTGCAGCTACCGTTAACGGAACATTGCGATCGGCACAAAAGAAACCCATTGCTTGCGGATTTCCTCGATAAACTAACCAAGAGACGCATCCGACCCAAGAGTACACGATCGGTCCGTCGACGGTGATCAACACGGGTTTGAAGCATCTGACGGTTATTAAAAGACGACCGTGACAGCGCTCGACGACGGCTCTGCGTGAATTCCTCCGCTCCACAACACAACAGTCCGGCGGCCGTCCGAACACACCGCAAACTATTCAATCCCGGAGTAACGACGGCTAACCTTTCACTGTCGCCGCCGCCGTGTTCGCCAGCTCCGTTCGGTTGGCCGCCGGACAAGTTTGTTGTACCTCGAGTTTTTCTGCTCTGTATCGTGGCATTGGTTTTTATGTTCCCTAAAAGTCATTCATCCCTCCGAATGGCACTACGTTTCCTCGAACAAAACACAACTGTAGTTAACGATAAGTTAGCTTGCGTGAAAACAGTAGTGGTAGCAGCTAGCTAAATTGCCACAATAACGCTTGGCCAGTGCAGAATATAAAAAACGACCTCACTTACGCGGCCAAGTTGAAAATTTCCTCTGTGCTTCGATGAAAATGTATTAGTAATCCATAGAATCATTTATGTATGTAATCCGGGGGGGGGGTTAGGTGTCGTTCGTTAGCCCTAGTTGATGTAGGATGCGGATAGGAAAAAGTGGCTGCAGAATACCGTGTCTCTAGTCGACTAGCAGAGCAGCTCTTTGCTGATCTTCCTCCCCCCTTCCCGAGCATGACTGATGGACACAGAAGCCCCGCCCCAATCCCCAGCCGGGTCGCCTGTTGGCTAACGTGACCGAGGGACCGCCTTCACTTCGCACCAATTGGCTGACCCAGTAGAAAAATACATGCCGCTGCGCTCTAAACGGCAAGACGTCATTTATTTCATATGTATTGGCGTAGAAAAACAACTACAACTACCACAGTTCTGTGTCGGATGCGTTTTGTTCAATATGTATTAAGGTGTCACCCTGCCACAGAAAATATGTATATTGGCGTTTTGTCTGAAGGTGAACTACTTTGACGGGTGTACGCCGTATTGTAAAACACAGAATGTGACGCATCATTGTTGAAGTTCCCCCACTTTTGTGCGCATGCTCAGCCCTGTATAGTTAGCTCAACAGTAGCCACTGAACGGATGTACCGCACATACATATTAGCGGCGCCGCTCGGTGAACATTACAACCCGTTCGCTTCGACTTCAAACGATGTGAACGCGTGTACGTAGTTGTTGATTGTAACTGTCTTGTTTATGAAAGTCGAATAGGAATTATTAGTTGCTCGGAGTAGCTGTGCCAGTATTTGTGTAGAAGCTAGCTAGCACATTGGCTAACTACCGGACTGAAGGGGAGTTGTCAAGTCTCTGAGGTGGGTGGAGCTGACTGACATGTTGAAATATAAACAAATCTGTTAACTAATAGCTTTAGATGTATTATCTCTTGATTTACACGTATGTGTTTCAAAAGTTAAAGCTGATAACAATCTATTTGTGTGTGTCTCCATGTACATGTAAATTGTATCCCAACTTATATAAAGCAAGTAATGTTAGTTAATGTTAACGTACATTATATCCATTTATGTCGCGTAAGATTAATCTTGGATTCATCGTCAATAAAGCCTCGTTGTTTGTTCAAGTGTTATGTACATAATGCACTGGCCCTTAGGTGACATTAATGTTAAACAATAGTGTGCCTTTCCTTAACCATTTAAATATTTCAATATTCCAAAAGATACCAAAAAGCTCTACTACTAATAATAATGGGTTGGTAATTTAATAAACATGAATATAACAGTTTGGTAGCAATCTTTTATGGCGATCCATCATCCACAATAGCGACTGTGTTTTCTCCTTGGGTGAATAGTACTAGTCCTGCATAGTGATCTCATCAATACTTTGCACAATATTCAGATGAAACCTAGTACTTTCCATGACACATTATCCACTTTTAACATAAAATTGCATATAAATTGTATTGTTTGGTCTTATTAACCAAAATGGCATGTCAATTAAATAGCTATACAAACATCACATACTTGAAATATAATGTTAGCTAATGTTAACGTACATTACATCAATTGATATCACGTAAAACGCAAGGAGGACAAATGGTCTAATGCCACAATTCAGTACTACAGAGTTCCCTCTTTTCACATGTCTTCAGCAATGATTTCTAACATGTATAATGTGTTTAGAAACAAATCACTGAATTTTCTTTACACAAACTAAGTGTTATGTACACAAAGCATTGACCCTTAGGAGATATTAATGGAAAACAATATAGTAAGCTAATAACAATCTGTTTATGTATCTCCATGTAAATCTAAACTGTATCCGAATAGTTGTATAAAGCAAGTAAACTTTATAATGTTAGCTAATGTTAACAATCCAATTGTTAATCCATTTATATCGCATAGCATTTATCCTGGATTCATCATCAGTAAAGCTTAATTCAATTTAAGTGGTATGTACACAACCCATTGGCCCTTAGGTGATATTAATGTTAAACAATAGTGTGCCTTTCCTCAGCCATTTCAGTATTTTTGATATATTACAAAATATAACACAAATCTGATTTTGTGTTTCATTTTTGTATTACATGTTCAATAGTGATGTGTTTGATTTTCTCCTTTATCTCAGTCAAAGGCAAAGCCATCTGAATGAATGATATTATTATGTAATTATATAAGTCTTGATTTAAAACCCTTTCTTTAATAGGCTAATTGTGGGCAAAGTATTATGTTATTTTTGGGGAAATGAGCAGCATATTTGAAACAGATCAAGCATCCTGTTTAACTTGCCTAAATGTCAAATAAATAGCTATACAAACATTACATGTTAGTAATTGCAAGCTAAACATAGAACAATCTTCCAGTCTTCAAGTAACAGCTGTCGTTAAGATTACGGTTGCTTTTCCTCCCAATAGATTTGTTTACACATCAAGAAATGGATGACGAAACCAAATCATCTTCTGAAAGAATAATATTGGAGCCATACAAATATTTGTTACAACTGCCAGGTAAGTCTGTGGTGTGTTTTGTTTGTTTGAATCCAATAAGAGCTTCAGCATACATAGTCGGTCAGCGTAGACGAGAATGAAGCAAACCGAACGAAATTGCCAGTGTTGTACGTCATTTACCATTTTCACTCCCTTCGCAGGAAAACAGGTTCGGACAAAACTGTCCCAAGCCTTCAACCACTGGCTCAATGTTCCAGAGGACAAACTCCAGGTAAGGCAGCTACTGTTTTCCTGACCTGACTGGACTTGGACTGGACTCTTGACATGCCTAGGGAGGTAAAAAAGATGCTCTTGGAGGAAATATTTAGATATTTTCTACAGCTACCCAGGTACTTGAATCATGGACAACAGGACAGTATTTTAGTAGTGTACAGAGCCAGTTCTGTGACATTTGCTGTGAACCAGACTCCTAAATCCGAACTGTGACAACCATTGGGATCAAGAACTGAGCTGGTTGAGGACTTGCTTGTTGCAGGAATGTGTGTATTTACATGTGTTTTTTGTGGCCGCAGTGGCTAGAAAAGAAGTATATATAAATATATTCCATTTGCCATTGGCTCTACGCTTCTTGTCTGAAATACTCCAAGTGACAAGGAACTCTCTATTTCCATGTATAATATTTGTCTGTGGTCTGATGATAGGAGCAGTTTTGTACAAAACAGCAAAATTCACAGAACTAATACAAACAATGCAGTTATTTTGAGTATCATTGCATAGAACATATGTTCTATTTATACATGGCAGAACCTCTTCTTTTTTTGCTACATCAGTCCTCCATCACCTTCCCTAGGCACCCATCTTCCGGGTTCTTGTCTTATGTCTCGTGTCCACATGCTGGTCATGTGACAGCTGAGATGACGTGGTGGTTGAGGAAATGTGGGACTGAGGGAGCTCTGTAAGCCAGCATCAGGCCAAAGCCAAGGCCAGACAGAAAGCTCATTGCCAGCCAGAGTTATTGGCTTCAGCGTCACTCAAAACACAAGCATCTCCAGTGGCTGCTCTCTGGTGGTTCCCTCTCAATAATTGAAGCCACATTGACTCAAATGAACCAATATTGTCTGGGTTTACCTTTTTTCTTTTATTATTATTTTTTTTCTTCTGATTTCCACCTCCAGCCTAATCAGATTGTTCTGTATTATCTGCAGTCTCCCATCCTCCCCTTTGATATTGCTTTCTGTCATCTAAAAGGGTATGGGGATCAATTCTAATCGCCTTTGGCACTTAACCCATCACTGCATAGCAGGTCGTTTTTAGAATGCATTTCCAACAAATTGAGTTTTTGCCTCGAAGGATTGGTGTAGTGTTACAGGAGAAACTACTGTCAGAGGCCAGATGGCCTCAAAATTCCAAACATCAACTAATTCCTTGTGCCTTGTGATGTGAAATAGAGGCTCTCTGAAACAACCTAAAAACAGTGGCACTTTTCTACATGCAATTTAAGGACGTGGGCAATGAATGCATACTATGTGTATACCGAACGCTATACCTTTTATTCATTAAGTATTACTTAATGAATATTACTTTCGACAAATGTGTTACTTTTTGTAAGTCGCTTTGGATAAAAGCGTCTGCCAAATGGTCTAAATGTAAGTATTAACAACATTTGGTAAAAGAAAATTGTAAAACCGAAAATCTCTTCCACATTGTTTTCCCCGTACTTTTGAATTTACTTCACAAAGTGAGACTGCATATCTTTTGTGTGCTCCTAAACAAATAAAGAACGTGGGATAGGCCATATTCAAGTAGCACCCACAGCGAGGAAGCCCTCCTGAATGCCAATACACCATTCCAGTTCCACAGACATGCCTACAATACAGCCTGAAATGGTAAATTGGAACTGATCTGGCATTTTCTGATGGTTCTCTCTCATTCCACATTGATCACCACAATAACTACATTGGGCTTATTGAGGAAGACTCTGTGGAGTTAAAACGAGACTCCCCCTCCCTCCCTTGTAAACAAAGACTCTCCCTATCTCTAGTAAACATTAGATGGTAGATTAGAGGTCCCTCCCGCCCGTGTCCCCCTCATTACAAAATGTTACGTTTAATGCTCAACAGGTCTTCTTTGGTTTTTATAGTTTAATTTAATCCTTCCAGTTTAAAATGGACAGCGAGTCAGTATGGTTAACGGTTAGTAATTCCAGATTTAAAAGGAGGAATTGTGGCCGGGTGAGAGCTGTGGCCATTTGCTGGAGCGATGACTAATAGATTTATCGTAGTGAATAATAGGAGTGTCAGCGCGGCCATTCCTTCTGTCCGTCTCACGAGGTTATTCTCTCAATCACGTTATATGGAGCGTGATGTTGGCATGGACACAGTGAGCAATGGTTTAAGTCTACCCTCCTAATGTACCGATATTCTTTAATGTGTGCCTCCAGGGAAATGAGAAGCAACACGGGGATCTTCATGAAATAAAAGGATTCCCCCGATTATTTTCCTTTGTCAGCGTTTGTATAGCCGATGTGCCATCCACTACACTGGGGGCTTGTACTGTGCCACTGTCTTACTAGATGACAAAATTGTCATTCGTTTTCATGACAGAGGGTTACAGAAAAATATAAAAGAGGGTCTTGCGTTACAAACTTCAACTTCTACACCATGTATTTACAATTTGAAACGGCGCCTTGTTGTACATTTACAGAGCTTTTGCGTGTGATGTCTTGTATTTGCATGATGAGACCTTTTTGGTATTCCACTGTGGCAGCAGTGACTTCCTCTGTCAGTTGGTTCAGCGGACAAGTGATTCTGCACTGCAGTCTGACAGCGCGCTTTACTCCTCGCTACAGTGATGTAGTAGCAAGTGAATGTGCTCGCCAATGAAAGTGATTCCTCTCGTATCAAATGGTTAGCTCCTGGCCTCGCCTCTAGTGTTCTCTCTCCCCTCGGTATCTGTACGTGGCAGCGTTGTGGTAGTAGTTCTGCTCTGTAAACTCTTGCTGAACTTGTCAGGCAGACTGAAGCCCTGCCCCCTGCTCATCGTGAGCATGCTGTTGCCAGGAAGCTGAAGCAGAAGCGGCTGTTCCCCCAGACAGGCAGAGGCAGTGTCCGGGGTGGGCACACTGTGTCATTCATCCGGCTCTTCACCCCTTATCAAGAACCTGTGGCCTCCCCCGCTCGCCACCCTCTTCAATGGCTGGGACCTTCCCCCATGTGTCTCCTCTACTAAAACCCCCTCCACTTTCATGATGATAATGGTGACAATGAGAATAATGATGATGATGGCCCGTAGTGCAGGTGGAGAGAACAGGGGAAATTCCACCTGGGTGTGCGCTCACATCTTCAGCCAATCACATCTTAGCAGCTCTTTTTGGCCTTTTCATGATAATAGGTCGGCCGGCACCAACCACTCCTCTACTCATCCCTTTGTGTCCTCCTTTATCAACCTGTTCGGGACACATTTTTCTCTTTAAGGATCTGGGTACCCTCTAATGTCATCTGAACATGAGCCCCTGAAGCTCTTTCAGAATGCTAATTGTGATAGACAAATATGTTTGACTTGAATGAACATTCAGGCAGGCAGTTTACAGTGCAATTTCCAAGACAAACACGGTGGCTACTGCAGTTGAATGAACCAATAATAATGTCACGCCATTATTCAAACAGTCCAAAAGGGAGACTGCCATTGTCTTGTTGAATAGCTGCCAGACATCGGCATCCATGCTTCACCATCTCACTTCTAGTGTGGACAAAGTAGGTGACACGCTGACACCACTGGACTGGAGTCATGCGTTTCCTCTCAGTATTATTGAATGCAGTGTAGCTTGCATAGTTGTGATGGAGTCCTCGCATTCATAATGGTCCAGTGATTGTTGCGCTGACAAATGGAGAGTGATAATCGATGAGTCCTCAGAGAGTGACGTAGGGGGCTGTAGAACAGCTGAGTTATGCAGCGACAAAGTCTTCACTGGGATTGCGTTCCTGCAGGACTTCAACACTTTTGAATGGTTTCAAGTGTCAAGTGTATTTTCTGCTACTATGTTTCTGTTATTGTTAGATGAGGCCATCCTTTTTGTGGAATTTGTAGTTGTCATGATTTGCCAGGCGTACAAGGATGTGAGTCTGCTTGTAATGACTGCTGTAACAGTAGGCTTTCGCCACATAAACCGTGTGTGCTGAGGTGATGGTTGTTTTGGAGCTTGCTGCTGTGCCCGACCCACAGAGCCTTGTGTTGTCAACGAGGCTAAACAAAGTTTTGGCACAGAATGCTTGACTTTGAGAAGCTGTGCGTGTCATCAACACAGACGCATTAGCTCATGTCGAGCTAAAGCCAATACAACTGGCTCTAAGACTCTTACAATCCCCTGACTACCTACAAACTACTGGAGCACGGTATTGTACCCACCCCTTTTCCATCCAAGCGCTCATATTCACAGTTATATCTCCTGATAGTCTGTCTTACTGGTGGGCTGGGCTGCTGGGCTGTACTCTGTTGGTTTTGTGTTAACTTTAAAGGAAAGCCTCTCTAGAGCTGAGATACTGGGTATGCTATGGACATGGCACCCTCTAGTGGACGCCACTTGTACATGGCACATTGAGCACGATTAATGCCCACTACTAATGTAGTGATGTAAGTGTAGTGCTATGCAGTGCTCAGGAAGGCAGTGTTGTATGCAGTTATGTCTTAGCAGCCATAAAATCAGCATTTTCCCTGTTTGATAAACGATACTATGTTTGATTTCCATTAGTAATGGCACAGCCCTCTTTCTTGGTGCTGGAAAACAAAACAAACTTTGTATCGCAACCAAATGAACAATGCGAACCCTGGCGCTTTAGCAAAGCATGCATGACTAAGTTGAGTAAACATTTGTTTGACTTGCTTTCCACGGTGCGCAGGTGATCATTGAGGTGACAGAGATGCTGCACAACGCCAGCCTGCTCATTGACGACATTGAGGACAGCTCCACGCTGCGCAGGGGCTTCCCAGTGGCCCACAGCATCTACGGTGTGCCCTCCGTCATCAACTCGGCCAACTACGTCTACTTCCTGGGCCTGGAGAAGGTGCTGGCGCTGGAGCACCCTGAGGCGGTGCCCGTCTTCACCCGGCAGATGCTGGAGCTGCACCGCGGCCAGGGCCTGGACATCCACTGGAGGGACACCTACACCTGCCCCAGCGAGCAGGAGTACCACGCCATGGTGCTGAAGAAGACGGGCGGGCTCTTCGGCCTGGCCGTGGGCCTCATGCAGCTCTTCTCCAGCTGGAGCCATGACCTCAAGCCCCTGCTGGACGCACTGGGCCTCTTTTTCCAGATCCGCGATGACTACGGCAACCTGCACTCAGGGGAGTACAGCGAAAACAAGAGCTTCTGTGAGGACCTGACCGAGGGCAAGTTCTCCTTCCCCACCATCCACGCCATCTGGTCGTGCCCCGAGAGCACCCAGGTGCAGAACATCCTGCGGCAGCGCACGGAGAACGTGGACATCAAGCGCTACTGTGTGGACTACATGGAGAAGGTGGGCTCGTTCGCCTACACACGCCAGACGCTGCGATCCTTGGAGGAGAAGATCTACCGGCTGATCGAGGAGCTTGGTGGGAACCCCGAGCTGGAAGGCCTGGTCAAGCATCTGGGCAAGATGTACCAGGAGGGGGAGGCTGGGAGCAACCGGCCGGCCTCCGGCAAAACACACTGACGCCGTCCACCTCTCTGGACCTGGTGAACATGAGCAGGCCCACTCAGTGCTCAAACTGGCAAAGGTCTCTCCTCGTCGGATCATAAATAGGCATTATGTTGCATTATACCCAAGTCTCCTCACTCCATTGTCCAAGAAACACAAAAGCTGTATTTGTTCTCCCTGATGGTGACTGTTTTAATGTAATGTAAGCCAAACAAATCAAAGTCTATGATTTCTATTACTTTTGTGTGTGCAAGTCTGCAAGAGTGCCTCTTCAATGTGTTGCTAAGCTATGCCGCCACCAATTTCCGCAGTGCGTCCCGCGTATGCAACAAAAGTCCAACTGTGCATTCAGTGACAGTGCATGAGCTGTAATTGAAAAGGTTTTTATAGCCTGAGGTTTTCCCAAATACATAAACAGTGCACTTAGACCTCAAGTAATATTTCTGGGTTGCTGCACACATAGCTTTCTGTATCTGTCCCCCAATGAAGACGATCTCTTAAGGTGGTTTCACTTCATTTGTTTTTACGGGAAGAGGTTTCGCTTGAAGTGTGTGCGTGTGTGTGAAACGCTCACAAATGGGATTGTTGTTTTGTTATTCCTAACTATATTTCCACCAGAGTGCCAACTGCATCCTTGTTACTATCTTTTGTTTGGTCTTCACACCACACATGGTATTGCTTGCTGTTAATTTCATGCTGCATTAAAGTTTGCCGTAAAATCGTGCTCTGTGGGGTTCCAGCTTTGATTTGTAGCAAGCCTCACACAGTGTGACTTCATGCTATGCTCATATCTGGCTTTCCATTCATGACTTTAATCACAAAGATTACTTCATTATTTGTGACTTTAGTGGACAATGTGCTTTGCAGAAGATATTTGTATTTGTCAATTAAAAGCATATTCATGGTAATTATGGAGAACGTATTTATGGGACATTTTTCATTTAGTTTTGTTGTTAGTGAATATTTGGTTTCCATACATCATGGTTTAAAAATAGGATGTGCTGTAATAGCCTCCACGCCCAGGGGCTCCACCCAGCCATGTCTGTCCTTGATGACAGCGGTAAGCTCTTGCTTCATTGCCTTTCGATTTGAACACTTTCACTAAAAAAGGCGAATGCTTTTATTTTACATTGTTGGCAAATGACCATGGTATCATCAGTTCAAATCAAAAATAGCTGGCACATTGCTGGGAAGTCATCGGGTGACAGAATTTGAAAGGTCTCACATGCGCCAATCAGCATACTGTCCCTCACAGCTTGGGAGACGGAGACGTCTGTCCTTTTTCAGAAGTCCTGCCCTTCTTGATGTCTGCAATGTAATTAATATGCCTGCTCAATTTGAGTTAGGGCTTCTTCAAAAAAAACAACGATTTGATTAATCAAAATGTCTCAATTCTTGCAATCTCACAGACCCTTCCCCGATTGCAATTTTGCACTCGGAGCCTCGGTGAGAGAGCAGGTTATTTCCATGCAACTGCATTTCTGACTTGGATGATAAAAAGAAAGGGGCGTAAGAAGTTGTTATTCTGCAGAGTAGGAGAACGTCTCTCCCACAGTAATCACAAAACATCTCTGTCCCCAGCTCCACCTAGGCTGGCGAGACTGATTTTCTCCACCCACGGTGACTTGACTTCTTTCAGATCACAAAAACACAATGGCAGGCAAACACAGCGGCATGCCTCTTTCACTGCCTCGCCGTCAATCAGCCTCGCCAAAAAATAGCCAAAAATGTTCTTCTATAGTATACACACTAGGAACATGGACAAAGTAAACTTTATTATTGTGCACATTTTGCAAATGTTTAACTTTTTGAGTAACCAAAGAAGCAGGGGCACCTTGTGAAATATAGGTGCACGTTTGTGACTCAAATTAGTGTCAAAGTGATTGACCATGCAAAAGATCAATCATAGTTTAGTAGTTTAGCTTGGTCAATCCATTCAATCCGCGTTAGTTTGACTCCCACCAACACTGATTTATTTAGTAGTTATTACTACACTAACGTCATAAACAACTCTTCAAACTGATGAGGTGTTGTATTAATCTGACATGGTGCAGTATTAATACATCAGTTTGCCCTTATTGGCAATAATTCCATCCTTTTGTATGATTTATGACCGCATTCGCTTCCACATTCGCTTCCACATTAACACTACAACTCCCAGAACACACTTCTCATGCGTAACTGCCAATGTGGGCTTTATTTGGTATGCTTCAACAGAATGTAGGCGACCACAAAAGCAAAATCCAAACATGCGCAAAATTGAAATAACTGCACGAACATTGAGGCCGCGACTAAACTGCCGCGGCAGCGTTGCCATGTTCGCATCGTATTACATCTGTGGCTTGCATCCGAATCTCCTCATTGTAACCATCAACCAAAAATCCTCTTAATGCAGAGAACGACACGCTAATGACCGGCCTAATTGCCTGCACTGAGCATCGTCCCACTAATTCCCTTCCGTGTTATTGCATCAAGAGGTACAATGGAGGTCAAGAGAGCTTAGGAAACGTATGATTTGCTCAACACTAGTCCCGCAGATGTCCAATTATGATTCCAACAAGCAGCTTCGACTGAATATTTTTACAACTGCATCTCCTCACAGCATTCAATTTCCTGTATGCTACGCTTCTCCTTCGCTGCTACACAGTTGCGATCCCAGCTTGGCTCTGCGAGTTTGCCGCCCTATCAGGGACAAGAGTGTTTCTAATAATAATCCCTTCATTCCTCTGAATCACTATCCCCCAGATCCTGGTTTTAGGATGCACGGCCTCATGAATAACGCATTATAATTTTTTTTTTCTTTCTCTCTCTCTCTCTCTC